>JBBMKA010009726.1:0-36190 GCA_037833695.1 Sechiopsis laciniata
AAAATACTTTTTAAGATCAATCAAGAACAATTGAGGTGAATAATTAAAATTCATAAACTTTCAATTATAGATACATAGTTATTATTATTTACTTCAACCCCATTTAAAAAAAAAAGAAAAAAGAAATTATATCAACCACTCTTAACTCCAATCTTCAAACAAGTAGTTGATTACTCCATTACTATTAACTCCAATTCCCAAACGAGTAGTTAGTCACTCCATACTACCATTAACCACCTCATTCTCTTCCACTCCACTACACTCCACCTTTATGTCCAAAGAACAAACACACCCTTCCAGTGTTATATGATCTAACATTTATTTCATATTCAAATTAAAATTTTGATATAAGAGATTAAATTTTATTTGAGAAATTCAGGTTAATGAAACTTCTATTTATTATTTTCAATTTATCTAATAATAATTATAACAATTTCTTTTAGTCCTTAATTTAAAAAAAATAAAAAAATAAAATAAAACTTAAAATTAGAAGTCTTAAAATTTGTTTTTGTAATTTTTCCTAAACAAATTAACATCTTTCTTTATATATTTTAGAGAATGTTTACATTTTGTATTTACTTTTATTAAAACTATTAACATGATTGAATCAAATTCCATTAATATTAACTTCAAGTTACCATAAGAACTAACTTAATTATTATTTTTATCCAATAATTTGATAAAACATTAAATGTAAAAACTATAATAATTTTTTTTTTTAGTTTAACAAACAGAGTGGGGGATTGACCCTGTTGACCGAGAAATTTCAGCCAATAAAAAATTGTCACGTCAAGCTTAAAGGCATAATTTTTTTAAATTAATTTTTGCGTAAATTACAATTTTATAATTATTTCAAAGTTAATTGGACCAGGAGTTGGTTTATTTGGAATTCGGCTCCAAATTAAACAATATTTAGGCCCAATATACTCAAACTTAAAGGCCATTTAGGCGAAGCCTAATAGTTAGGCCCAAAAATTCATAAAGTACTCCACAATGCCAAAGCCCAAAGCCACATGAGGACCAAGCCCACAAGGCCATGAAAGCTCTATCAATAAGGAAGTTCTCCCTCATTTGCAGGGACTGAAAAAAAATGGTACAAATTGAACATTTGGAGACTTCACAACAATAAGTCATAGAGACTTCAAAGTGTCCAACATTCCAAATCCATAAGCATTTAAGATCAGTCAGCGAGTAAGAGAATTCAAAAATCCAGCTTCAGAATTCAAGGCTCCAACAAATTGATCGACTCTTCTCCTGTAAGTTGAAGATTCAATCATCTTCCGTCGGAGAATAATTAGCTCGCAAACTCTCAGATCAACATCTTCAAAGTTCATATCCCAAGAGAAATAATCATAAGAGAAATATTAGAGATTCCAACACGCACAAATCAATAAAATTTAAACTTCATTTACACGTGTCCTGCTATGATATTTTGCAAATCTCGTATGAACAAACGCTATGGCCTTTCCAATTCATGGGTACACATTATTATCGCAAAGTTCATTAATGTTATGTACATATAGATGATAAAAGTTATATACATTAAAAAAAAAAAAAAAAAAAAAATCTAATAACCTAATAAAAAATCAAATATCTAGCTAACATCTAATAATGCATAATATGTGAACGAAATGAGAAATTATTTTGAGTGTTATTTTAGTAGAAGTTGGGAGAGAGAACCACAAACCCTACAAAGAGGGTACTATTGCTTTTAAATAAATGAGAGTCAAATACCTATTCTCAAGATCGAACTCTGGTGTTCAACTGAATTTCAATCAAACAATAAAATCATTAGGTCACAGACCATTTTAATTTTGAGTGGTTTTGAAATGAAGAACTATTTTAACTAGTTAAAAATGGTATAGTAGTTAGTTACAATAATCCGTTTGAATATAGTTATTTGACAAATAGTTAGTAAATGTTCATTTATAAATCCTTTTAAGTGTGTGTTTGTGCCACCAAGAATAATAGGGAAAATGGGAACGAGAATGATTTCCCTTGTTTGGGGCCACTGGGACTCATTCTCCCATAATCGCGTTTTCCAAAAATCACATTTTCATTCTCTTCCTGAGTGGATTTGAGTAGTGGCAAGAAACATAGAAAAGTCATAAAAGAGTTGAGAAGCCATTGAAGAGTTAAGAGAAATATTATTGAGAGGTAGAAGATGGATGTTACATTGTGTCACACACAATACAACCCTAATTATGATCTATTTATATTACTATCCTAACTTAAGGCCCAATGAGCTCCAATATACTCTAACACTTCCTAACTACTTTTCATTTCCCACAACAACTTTTTATACATCACATCATTATTTTTCACTCATCATACTCATTATTTTATTTTCTCCACAATCATTTCCTTTCCCCTAAACACAAATAATCTTTTTCATCATAATTATTCTCCTCCTAATTCTCGTTCTCCCTTAATCATTTACCATTTACCTAGCCCAAACATACCTTAAATTTTTTTTTAGAGGATGTGCGATGTTTTTTTTTTTTTTTTTTTTGATAGGGATGGAATTCAAACTTCAGGAAACGCATAATTGAATTTCTAAAAAAAAGTTTAATTTTTGCAAAAGGAATTAATCGACAAGTTAAATAATGCTGAAAGTATCAAATATCCTAACAAAATTCATCTGAAAATAAGATTCAGATAACGGAAGCTGACATAAAATTAGTAAGATAAATATTTTTGAAAATCACACAATCCCTCTTAGGTATGAATGCATTAATTCTTGACTTGGTCCATACCCAAGCTATGAAAGCATTTTAACCCAATACCATAATGAATAATAATTTAAATTTAAGTAATTAACGTGAGACAAAAAATATATACTGAGATTTATTCCAATCCCATATACTTGTTACTAATTTATGGTTCAAAATATTATTAACATTACCTCAAATAATAAATCTCCCCTCTTTAGTCATATACTTAACAAGTTTAGGCTCATTCAACTACTTGAGACATGCTTCAAATGTAGATTGGTGTTAATATATAACCAAAAAGTGTCTCATAAGTAAAATCAGATTATTTTTTGAGTTTAACTATAAGTGGAAATTGGAACTGCTATCCTCAGATAAGCTCAATTTTGCCAAATGGGAATATAAATATAGCAAATATTGTATGATGATATATTGATTTTGGATCTATAGAAATTCTATTTTCCATATAATTACCAAACAAGTAATAAACCCATGTAACTATTCATAACCTATCATACTCATACTAACTTCTGGTAATCATAATTAAATAGTGAGTATACTAGTGATGTTGTGTGGTTTATTAATTATTAATATGGAAGTTGAGGACTGATCTATAAGTGTTCCCGGGCTTCCAGCCGACGGGAATTACATCGTTGGCAACAACGTTGTTGGCGGAGTTGAGGGTGGTGAGCCTGAGGGAGATTGGAATCCATGAGTTCGAGCCTCCCTGTTTTAGTTGCACCGAACCAAGATCTCCATCTCCATTTTCGTATTCGATCAGTGTTGCAAAATAGTTCGAGTTCGATCCCTTGTCTACCACAAAGCTGATTGATGTTCCTCCATATTTACACTGCACCCTCACCCAACATATATCAATCAAAATAATTATTTTAAAGTTTTTTACTTGCCATACATAATAAAAAAGGTAACTAAATATTTCACATTTAAAGAAAAACGAACGTAGTACGTAGTACATATTTGATGATAAAATAAATGTACCAATTCCCTTAAATATTACATAAAATAAAAATCCACACATTTTGTCTTAAAACGAATTTTATTTAATTTTGAGAATAAAAGGTTGAGTTTATATACGTGTATCTTCTATATTGAATTTGAAGAACGCCGATAGAGCGGAGTTGATCGGCATTACCAAGTGTAGCCAAAGCATCAAAAGCAGTGTCGCTGAGGTCGAAGTGGATGGTGTCGGAAGCACAAGGGCCGCAGGACAGCTATCAGTTATAACCACCATCCCCGGATTCCCAGAGCACGCGCCTATTCCCCAACATTTCACCTAATCATACATAATAATAAAATAACATCAATATTATTTCATTATCATTAATTAATATGCTTTTAAATATAACACAAATGGCCACCTCATAACAAGCTCCCCAGACTTTCTGGAATGGTACAAAGAAGGCCCAACCGCCATAACAAACGATGAAAATGGTAGTTGTGCCACCGTGTTTCTATATCCGCATGAACCACCTACATATAAAAAATTACACATATAGTTCAATTGATTAAGACATATTAAATTATAGTGTAAAGTAAGACGTAGTTGTACTATCGCTCCGGCCCCGTTAAGTGGGCATACCAGGTGGCAACACCACATAAGACTGATTGGTAGACCACACAGTAAAGGACTTGGGATGGAATCAAAAACCAAGTAGTAGTAAGTGAAACGCAAATAATTAGGGCGGCAAAGAAAATGGAATATTGGTGAAAATGTGCCATTTTTAAAGGCAAAAAATAATTCCCTATGCATGCAAAACTGCAACTTATGAGTTGAGTGGATCAAGAGTAACAGTCTATTTATAAAGGGAAAGTTGAACAACGCGTAGCTGGTTCAAAAAATATTGGAAATTTACCCTAGCACTTTCTACCTCATATTTGCAGCACAATTTTTAAAATAATTTATCTATAGCACATAATTTCTGTCAGTGGTAGAAATCAATCTCTTTCCTATTTTACGAGAGCCCTTCATCTTCAACTTCTTTCTTTTCGTACGAGATAAGTCATTATTCTGCCATGTTTTACGGCGAACATAAACCGCCCATTTTCACCGTCGTCTTTCCAATAATTAACCGGCAGCTCTTTCCGGCCAAGTAATATCGAACATCCCGACCAAGGAAGACAAACTTCTTGCGATTTAAATCCATGAGTTCTCCAATCCCATTTTCAGAATTCCATTTTGGCGTTGACAAGATTTTTTGTTTAAATTTTTTGTTGAAAACTTCCATTATTCCGACAAGATTCAGTTCTGTCCAAATTGTATTGTGATGTACTGATTTTGAAAAAATAAACAAATTTCATGGATGATTTCTTGTAGATTTAGAACTCAGACAGACTACTATGTCATTAATAGAATATTGAGTATTGATGGCGGGCGTGGCCCCTCATTATTAAAAAACAATGGCGGGCAAGAGCCCGCCATCAATAATGATGACATTGTAGACAATTGATGGCTGGCCCAATACTTTATTATGGCGGGCACTTAATACCCGCCACCAATACTATTTTATTCTAGTTACAGTATTGTTAATCAAAACCCTTGCTCCTTCAACTTCATCAATTACAGGCAGACTGGCAAAGATCTGTGCAGTTTCATAATCTCTACCACCACTTCTTCAGAATTTTTAGGAGAAATTGACACCTCCATCTCTTAAATTCAATCTAGTTTTCAAAACACCAACAAACATCCAAAATTAAACAATCATTCAAAAACTTTTAAAAAAACTCATAACAACTAAACCAAAAATTGAAATCAACATAAAAACCGTAATAAAATCAACAATAGCATAAAAAAGAACAAAAAACCCACCAAAGATCAAGAGAAAACAAAGAACCACCCCAGAGTTCAAATCTTCAAAAAATAGAGGAAAAACACCAGAAACATAGCACTCATATATGCCAAGTTTGGACGAGTGCGATAAATAAAGAAAATGAATCCTACAAGTTAATAAGTTGGACATTAAATTTTTTACCCTCCTGAATTACTTCATTCATGAAGAAACTCTTCTAAGACCAAAATAATCTCCCCTGTAACAGATGAAAATAAAATCTAAGTTCTTGAATTTCAATTTTCTTCCCATGATACGATTTTTGGAAGAAAGAAAATTGAATTGAAACAAATCGCAGTACACAATCCACACTACAATAATGATGAATGTTATGCAACTACAACAACGACAACAATAAGAAACGTATATGGATGAAGATGAAACGAAAGATTACTCTCAAGCAACGTTGTGGACAATGCCCATTTTTCGAAGAGGGTTTGTCGAAGAAAGGAGAAGATGAAAAGGAGAAGAGGGTTTGTGTCGAAGGAGGATAAAAAGAAGTGGGAAGAGGAGAAATAGAAATAGAAAAATTTTGGTTTAAAAAGTCATTATTCAAGTAAGGTGCCTGCGCACATTTGTCACCTTAACAAAAGATGGTTGGCATTGCCGGCCACCAAAAGTAATTAACGGCGGGCATATTACAGCCCGCCACCAAAAGTAATTGATGGGGAACATATTTGCCCGCCACTGTTAACAATTAACAGCGTTCATCTTTGGTGGCAAGCAATGCCAGTCACCAAAAGTTTAGCTTTTTAAAAAAAAACTCAACCAGCCATCTTTTTGTCCGTGTTTTTTTTTATAATCTTTTTAGTCCGTCATCTATTCTTATAATTGTAGTAGTGTGCATTGATTTCGACCGCATTGTTAATTACTATTATGGTATTGGGTTAATAATATATAGGAAATTTACCATAAGCATCACATTCTACCTTGTATTATATTTGCACCACAGGTTCTAAAATTATTCATATATATAGCACATGATTTCTATCCATGATAGATTTGCTAATTACTTTTTAAATTTTTTTTAGTGATGGAATTCAAGCTTTAGAAAATACATATTTGAATTTTTTTTCTAAAGTTTAATTTTTGCAAAAGGAATTAATCCCCAAGTTAAATAACGCTGACAGTATCAAATATCCTAACAAAATTCACCTAAAAATAAGATTCAGATAACGGCTGACATAAAATTAGTAAGATAAATATTCTTGAAAATCACCCAATCCCTCTTAGGTATGAATGCATTCATTCTTGACTTAGTCCATACCCAAACTATGAAAGCATTTAACCTAATAACCATAATTATTTTTTTTATTTTTTTTATACAACAATATTGGAGAAAAGAGAGTTTGAACTTGTAATCTCATAATTATAAGGTTCTATAAGATGTCGGTAGAACTCTCCTATTTCAATTTAAAGTAATTAACGTAATCACACAAATATATACTGAGATTTATTACAATCCCATATACTTCTTACTAATTAATGGTTCAAGATATTATTAACATTACCTGATATATTAATCTCCCCTCTTTAGTTATATACTAACAAGTTTAGGTTTCATTCAACTACTTGAAACGTGCTTCGTGTCTTATAAGTACAATCAGATTGTTTTTAAAATTTAACTTTAAGTGGAAATTTGAACTGCCATCCTTAGTTAAGCTCAATTTGCCCAAATGGGAGTATATATATATATAACACTATTGTTCGATGATATATTGATTTTCGAACAACTTTATAGAAATTTTATTTTCCATATAATTACCACATAAGTAATAAACCCATGTAATAGGCTCCATGTATTTTTGTACATGTTTTTCTTTTGGCCTGCTTGTAACAGCTTGTCCTGATTGATATGCTTCTCTAGCATATTTCATTAATTTAATGGTATCTTTTTCCAAAAAAGATCAGTTGCTCCATTTTATTTCTCAACTTTTAAATTTATTTTATGTTAGTACCTAAAACATTATTCAAAAATAAACTTAAAAACGTTTTTAAAAAGAGAAATGGTTCACAATGGACTTTTCTTCCAAAATAATTATAAATATTTACACTATAATTATTAATATGTTTTAATATTGTATCATAAATACTCATTAGTAGATTTTGCATGTATAGTAAAAAAGGCAAAGTATTTTCATTTATAGCACAAAATCAAAACTAATTCATTTGTAACAAAAAATTTAAATTGAATTCAATGAGTGATAGAGTTCTATCTCTAATTCTTTCACGAATAGAATTCAATCAGTAGTAGACTCAGTCTATTACTAATTGAGTTTCTATCACTGATAAAAATCATGTGTCATAGATGAATTGTTATAAAAAAGTGTCACAGTTGATTGGCTCCATTGCTATCACAACTATATTATATTACTAGTAACGTAAACGAGGATATATAGGTGGAATTTGCCCTTTCAGATTCCTTGTCTATCCCTATATCTAATAAAGAAGATGTTATCATTTGGAAGCTTAATATTAATGCTGGTTTTACTGTTAAATCTCTCAAGTTGTTGATGACTGACGATAAGAAAACATATCTCGGAATTCCTACAACTCTTTTTCTTCTTCTTTCTTTTTTATGCAATAGTCTTTGAATTCGAATCTTATCTGGGAAAAATTATAGGTTTAATTTGTTGTAATTTTTGTCATTTTCCCTTGAAATGATGTAAATTTTATCATCAAATAAATGGGATAGTTCTAGGATTTGGACAGAGGTGTTGAGGAAGTTGCATGAGTAGGTGATCAGAATGAAGATAGTTTTTTTTTTTTTTTTTTTTTTTTATATTCGTGATTGTCTGGGCCAGCTTTCGCACACGTCGTGTAATGTCACTAGACTACTGCTTGACCCTACAACATTTGGATGTCAATGATACTCGTAGAAAATTAATTCCTAAAGTAATGACTATCATAGATTGAACTCATCACCTTAAGCACACCTCAAAACCCTCTGTTAGAATGAAGATGGTTTAACCAAAGAAGAGGGAGAAAGTTGCATTGGAGTCAACTAATTGAAGACCATAATTGAACTGATTGCATGCTATCAACGAACTGATTGAAGACTATTAGCTGAAACAGATTAAAGCATGGACATTTTGGTTATTTTATAGGACTACCCCATTTTTCTACTATGTACGTAATTATTTGTTAAAAAAAAGTGTTATTGACGTTATTTTTTTTTGCTATAGATGTAAAATCCTCTATAAACTAAATAAACACTGCATCGGCATCCCTCTAAGACATCATATATTTGTTCACTCAACTTTCTTTGAGTACACTACCTATATCCATTAAAGCTCAACCACTCATCAGTAGAACAACATTTTTTTCAAGGCTTATCACCCTTGTTTGTTTCTCAAGAATAACACCACTCATTGGGGAAATGTCTCATCCACATATCTCCCTAATGATATGGATAATGTTTGGTTGATCATAGTGATTATACAAAATTGTATTATCATTCATTTTGTTTTCTAACATTTGGAATTAAAATCAATCTAAATTAAATGGGGTTCGTCCAATATCTAAAAATAATGCTAAAGAAAAAAACCATAGTACTAGTGAAATAGTAGTTTACAAATTTACGAATCCGAATGAGATTCCTCACTTTTTTTAAGATAAATAGTTTCATTCTTCAAATTTGAGAATCTTACTCCTAGTTTTGGTATGAAACCTAAATTAATTAAGAAACAATCCTAGCTTGCTTGTAATCAACTTTAAAGTATATTTTTCCCTTTTTTTTCTTTTTTTTAAATGGTTAAATTACAAACTTAATTTCTACAATTTAGATAAAATTAGAACTTAATAAGCCTTCTTATTTTAAAGTTAGAATTTAATTTATATAATTTAATAAAATCTCATAAATAGCCTATATTTTATGATGTTGGCAAATTAAGTATATGGTTGTTAGGTACTTAAGTATCAATGACATGATTTTTCTATATTTTGTTGATTTTGTGAATTAAATAACTAATTGAATAAAAACCAAAGGAAATTTGATAATTTAATGTAGCTTTTTAAAAAAATTTGTAACTCGATATCTATTCAAATCATTTGTTTGACACACCTTCAACAAAATATAAAAGGCCATTTTATTTACGCATGGGATATATCTCATTTAGTTAATTCGTTTACTAACGACAATGATTATTTATCGGGTTTTATCTAATTATAAAGTCTAATTCTAACTTTTAAATTCATAAGAACTTGATTCTAATTTTAAATTCAAATTGGTAATCTAACCAAAATAAATAAATATATATATACATGGAATAGAAAGATGTAAGCTTTTGATCCCTCAATCTAATACTTTTTAATCATTTCATCAAAATATATATGCTGGGATGGCTGGATATAAAATTTAATTGTGTTCGTTTGTTGGGAAAGAAATTGAGAATGGAAGATTTTATAAATCCCATGTGAAATTAGATAAAGAGAAGGTCCCATTTTTGGAAATCAACCTTAATCCCAAAAATGTCATTTTCCAATGGCTTTTCCCATGTATTCTTTGTTTGGATTATAATCATGTAATAAATAGCATTAATGTTAATGTACGTGGACATTTCTTGTTTTTATATCTATATATTTTTTCTATATCTGATTTTTTTTTTTTTTTTCTAGATCAATTTGAATGGTCTTTATCATTCCCCACACATGCCTTGGTTTTTCTTTTACTTGTTCTTTCTCTTATCCTTCCAATATTTTCCCCTTTCTATCGATCTATTTCTTTATATCGCTGAAACTTTTTTTTTTTTTTTTTTTGAGTACAAGTTGGAGGAAGAGAATTAGATTCTAAGAATCGAACCTGTGACCGTGGAATGGAAATAGATTAACATCAAATCAGATAACCAATCGTTGAAACCCTAGTCATTCATGTATAACACATTATTATATTGAGGTAAATTTATGTATATATATTATATGGTATCGTAAAAAATTACATTTTCATGGTTCCATCCAGGAACTCATTCGTTGTTCCAACTCGGTGATGTGGGAAATATCATGGAACTTTGTTGTCAATATCAACCCACAATTGAAATAATTGAATAAGGTTAGTTTATAATTAAATATGTGTTAAACATATTTAATGAGGCTTAATCACTTGCTTCTACCTAACCTACAATAACCCACCCTACTGTTCAAGCCCCACTCTTCTACAATAATTGAATAGCGTACTGTATCTTAGACGTTAGGGCATGTGCCTTAAAGACCTAGTGGTTTGTAATTTAAAGAACAACTATCTAATGTACGCCATTTAATGTATTTTTCAGTTATTATTTTCATTTATTGTGCAATTATAAACACCATCCACTCTTATGAACATTTTGACAAGTATGTGAGACATACAAGTAGATTTAACTCCAATTAAATAACCTAAACTCATCTATAGTACATGGATTAAGGTGGAGTGCTTAAGTCTTGGTAACACTCTAGAGAACGACTCGCTTTACAATGGTTGCAGACAACCCTGTTCTTAGTTGTTCATGGGGTGACATGTTACTTATTAGAGGGAGTGCCTATTGCCTATGCAAAAGGGGTTGTGAACATTGATCAAGTATTTCAATAAGGTGATCGTATGATGATATAATCTTAATCTTAAGAAGTTGTGAATTCCCACAGTGAACTCCAGCTTTATCATTCAAATTCAGGTTGAACGTCCAAAAATAATAATGTTAATTATGATACACTCTGTGACAAAAAAAAAAAAAAAAAAAAAAGAATGAACTTAAAATTGAAGGTCGATAGTTTCTTAAAAGTTAAAAATTGGAATATTTAACTTTTTTTAATAAAAATTATATAGAATTATCAAACTAAGTTTTAAGTCTTCTTTTAAAAGTAAATATTGTTTAAAAATAATAATTATCAAACTAAGGTATGCAATTAAATGACTAAATGGGTCACGCAATTAGTTATCTTAATTGGTCTTAATCTATTTCAACTACACGGTCATAAGTTTGAGCTTTTTAATATGCAATTTAATGAGTTTAAATAAGTTTAAATAAAAAAAATAATCATTCAATAGCATTATATTATACTTATAAATCAAAAGATTGTAAATTTGATACTCCATTTATTTTTTATCTTCCATTTCTAATTCTTTAATGAGTTAAAATAATCGATTAAACCTCAATAAGTTAATAGAGAAAATCTCAACTTTCATTTAACTTGGTTCCATTATTTTCCACTCCATTTTTTATCTTCCATTTCTAATTCTTTAAAAACTATTCTGTACAAAATATAGCCTTACGTTGACTTTCATTCATGTAACTGACTGTATTTTGTGGTTCTTTTTGGCCTCCTCCTTGCTTGCTCCTTTCTTCTTCTAATGATCTGTTTTCCAAAAAAATGTTGAAATTATTTTTATCTTCATTTTTTAAAAATAATTAATATAAAGATGGGTGGCAGAATAATTTGATAAATTTTGAGTAAATGCCTTCTAATTTTTCATTAACTTTAAATATAAATTAGATTTCAAAAAAAAAAAAAAGACTTTAAACATAAATTCTAAAAATATCTAACAAATCTTAAGAAATATCTAAATTATTTAAATACTAAATATAACGAACCTTGAGAATATATAATAATAATATTTAAAAATTAAATTCAGGAATTATATTCATAATAATTTGGTATCCATTTAAGAGGGCCAAAATGATTGGAGAAGAGATCAAGAATCTATTAATTGAATCTCACACATTGATGATATAAATCTTTTTTAATCAAACATAAATCAATTGATTTGTAAATAAATAATTAGATTACTTGGCCATGTGACTAAGAAAAGAAGTGTTCAACATTACACAAATCATATCTGGCATGGGGAAGCTCCATTGTATCAAGAGAGTTTGTAGGACTGTTTGGATAAAAGGTTTGTTTAGAAATTGATGTATCCTCACTTTTAGAATGATTAATTCCCCGGTCAAAAAAAACATAGGAAGTTTAATTCCAAAATGCCTTCCATAAGTTCTCATCAAGTTCTCATACTTCAATGAAATGCATAATAAAACTTCAGTAAAACTCTTAGATATAATATTACTTCTATTTTAATAATTCATAATCTTTTAATTCAAATGAGAATCACAATCACTTATAGCCGATGAATCTAAATAAAAAATTCTTATCACAATTACTTATAATTCGTATATCATCACAATCACTTATAATTCTCAATTCAAACGAGATTTTATCTTCATTAAACTTCTAATAATCACTTATCTCATTTCCAAAATTCTCTATTCAAATACACTCGTTTATTATAATTCAAATAATTAGCGTTAAATCATTAGAATGTTTGATTGCCAAATCAAGACATTTTTTTCAAAAAGAGATACTTATATATTATGGTACGCTAGAAGCATACAAAGAGAAAATTATAGAAAAGCTCTCCAATTGAGCGCAATGGAGTTTATGTCTAAATCATGAAAAAAAGAGGATTTATAACATCAAGAAGCAAATAAAATGTTGGCATCATCCCAAACTGATGAAGGATTTCTGGCAACATAAAGATTATCAAAAATTCTAGAATTACGCTCCTTCCAAATGCACCATAGAATCGCTCCCATTATATTAAGCTTCATAGTTTGAGATTGAGAAGATGAAGACATACGAATGAAGGCATCAATAAAGACCACCATGTTTTCTTGAATACCAGCCAAAAAGAAGGTGATTGGAAGACGGTCCCAAAGATCTTTTATGAAGGGACAATGCAGCAACAGGTGGTCCAAGGTTTCAGATTTACAATAACACAAGTTACACCAATTAGGATTAAGGCAGAAATTCTTCCATCTCCTTTGCATCATATCATTTGTATTGATACCTTTATGAAAAATAGACCATATGAAAAATTTTATCTTTTTAGGAAGAGTGGTCTTCCAAAAAGAATATTCTTTTTTAATGATGATGGTCAAGTTCACGACCCAGATTTCATTGGAAATCTGGGTCGTGAACTTCATCAGTCAAAAGACATTTAAGGGATTTCACAGTAAAACTTTAGATATTGATGGACGCCAAACCAAAGAATCAGACCCATTTACAGATGGGGGGGGGGGGACCAAGAAGAAGAAATAGATAGCCACCTATTGTGATTGCTGCGCAAGAAAGGTCTACACGGAAAGATGTTCCAGCTCAAGGAATTGCAGCACCAAGCTTCACTAACCAACAAATTCTTGCGAGTAGATAGGACATAAAACCTTGGATTCACCCAAAAAAGAGGACCAAGCCCGGTCCAATTGTCAAACCAAAAAGAAGTCGTTTCACCATTATTAATGTGCCAAGAAATATTGGGAATAACCTTATCCTTTAAAGAAACCACAGCTTTCCATGGGGATCTGTAACTGCTAGCAACACACAAAGTGGGGGCTTCACCATGAGAAGACTGCTGATATTTCTGTGAGATCAAACAACGCCAATGAGCAGCAGGTTCATTATAAAAACGTCAAATCCATTTACTAAAAGAGCTTTGTTCATTATGTTTGTAAGAACCCGACTCTAAAACAGTCCTAGAAACAGTTTTCACTCAACAGGCATAGTTCAAATACAATAACATTCACACTTAAAATGGAAAACCTGCTTTGTTCAATCCAAAGAAAACAGTTCTCAATCCAAATCCATAAAAGTTAAAACGATAAGCCTCTGACCAGAGTTCATTAAACAATTTAAAATACATGAAATCCCATTTAAGAAAAGTTTATCCTGCATGCTGAAACAAGACAACAATGACAAACAAAAATCAGCGGACGTCCATGATCATCTAGCTCCTCCCCTAACCGTCTCGGTTTTGTCCCAAGTTACCTGGTGGAAAACCACAAGAATAAGGCTGAGTACAAAGGCACTCAGTAAGAATCCTCAGCCAGGGTACAGTACGTAAAAACTACATCATCTAGCATTCTAGCATACATGCAATACAGCTTACCAATCAGTAGTAGAAACTTGAGTTATCAATATAACTCCCAATCTCGAGAGTCTCTAACTCTCGGCTAGGTGATTAGCTCTCTAATTGGTCCTAGACACAAGAGTGAGTCCCCAAGTGTCTGGCTCTAAATAGGAATGGGATGGTGTACTGATGACAATAGCCCGAGGGAGCCGTCTTCTCGGCATCTAATGCATGTGCACGCACAACGCATGCTGCAGCAAATCGGGTAAATGTAGGCATGCACAAACTACACCGATCTAGGTACGCATGCCTAACTAGACTCAGAATGGTGTCCACTGATCCACAGCTGGTGGGAGGCCCTCAACACCCAACTGTGGCAGCCTGTTCACACCAACGCCTGAAGCCAAAGGTCGTCCCAAGGTAGGCTTACACCAAGGGAAGGACCTTGCTCTAGCAGGCTACAGACTAGGCTTATGTCGGAGTGGTAGCTATTCCACAATTGACTATCGGAGGCGAAAACCTGTCCTCGCTAGTCCCGAACCGGTGGGGACAACATACATCGTGTTCTCTCTCAGCCTCTAGACGATGACAACCTACAAACTCTAACTAAGAGTGGAAAGGACTAGATTATAAACAGCAACCAACAGTCATCGAACATGCATAAAAGGTACCCTAGCAGGCTATTACAGTCTCAAGTTACAACAGTTCTTCATGCCAATCCCTAATAGGTCATTCATAAGGTATCAACATAACAGGATAGTACGTGCAATCAATACGGCCAAACATCACAAGAACCTATCCACTAACACATGCTCGTAAAACAGTAAGGCAAGCATGCAATCAATGGAAGATACGCAAGGTCCACACAACCCACGACAATGAACCTTTACCTGAAAATAGAATAAAACAAATAATATATGCTCCTTGAGATGCAGAAACTCACCACGTACGAATGGAACCTAGGCCAACAGTAATAATAATCAATAAATAAATAAACAACTAATATCTAGGCTATCCGACACAACGGGGCTCAAGAACAAGAGTTACCCAAACCGAACAAGAGGCTCAGCAATATCGGGTCTTGGCTGCGGCAAGGACAAGGTAAGGCTGCGCTCACACGGGGCTAGCTCGGCAGGAGTGTGCGGGCAGCAGCGACGGCACGGGGGAAGAGAGGCTCGCGGCTGGCGGGCTGTGTGTGCGGAGCAGCACGGCGAGGCTGGGCGATTGCGGCACTGGCGATCACGAAGACGAGAGCAAGGCTGCGTGCGCCTAGGCGTGGGCTAGGCGACAGCGATGCTGCACAGGCTGGGCGATCGCGGGGCTACGATCACGCACGCGAGGGCTCGGCTGCACACGGAATCGCGGGCGTGCGATCAAGCGGAGCGACACGGGCTGAGTGTGTGACTCGGCAATGTGTGCGTGCTGTGATCTGTGGGCGATCGATTGGGCAGTGATGGCGAGGCAGCGAGCAGGGACGAAGATGTGTGAGGTCGTACGGCTGGTGCGTGCGGCACCGAGCGTGGGCGTGGCTGCTGCGGAACGGCTGCTTGGGGTGCTACGATGGCTCGGCGAGGGCGAACTGGTCTCAACGACTGCGATGGTGATTGAAGAAGGAGGAGAAGAAGTCGATTGAGAGGGAAAAGAAGAGGAACGATCTGTCTTTTTTCCTTTTTGATCGAAAAAACTCCAAAAACCTTTCCTTTTCCTTTTTCCCTTTTTAAAATAACCAAAACCGGCTCCCTTTCTTTAAAAATGCAAAACTAACCCTGCTGCCCTGCAAAATCACAAAAACAGCCCTAGTCTCAGCAAAAAGCGAGAACAACCTTGAAAGTCCACAAAATACCAACCCAGCCCTAGAGGTTAAATTACCAAAATGCCCTTGAAGGCCAAAACTGTCCTAACGGCCCAACGAAACAACCGAATTAACTATGAAACATACCTGGGGAATCGGAACAAAAACCTAGGCCGTTACAATGTTGATTTTTGTGGTACCGAGACCCCATGCTCTTTTGGTCTGGACATGATATCCCATTTAACCAGAATGCTGCCACATTTACTATCAATCCCCCTCCACAAAAAGTTATGCAAAATTTTATCAATAGCTTTGCAAACTAAGTTCAGAGCACGAAAAACCGATAACATGTAAGTAGGGAGATTGCTAAGAACAGATTGAACTAATGTGAGTCTACCACCTTTAGAAAGATGAGAGAATTGCCAACTTTCCAGACGCTTATGGATCTTGTCAATGGTGGGATCCCAAAAAGTACGACTTCTAGGATTACTTCCAAGGGGCATTCCAAGGTAAGAAATAGGCAAGGTCTCGTGGGGATAGCTCCATATTGAAGCAACATCCGAGATATGAGAGTCATCTGTATTAATCCCAGAAAATGAGGATTTTTGCAAATTAATCTTCAAATCAGAAGAGGCTTCGAAGGACTTGATCAGAGAGAACAAGTTATGAAGAGAAGAACAATCCTCAGACCAAATCAAGACATGAGTACATGGGTTGATGGAAGAGTTTCTTTTTTTCCATATATGCAAATAAAAACTATTAGTAATTTCTATTTATTTATTTATTTATTTATTTATTATTATTATTATTATTATTATTATTATTATTATATATTTTTTGCTTCCCTCAAATCACTGCATATAAAGAGAAGAACAATCTGATTATGTCCCCTCTATTATTTTCATCACCTTTGACCACTACCTAAAATATCAATTATTTGATGATATTAAACGCTATCCTACCTCAAACCAAGGACGACCTCTGATTTGAAACAATCAGACAACATTCCTTTGGAGTACACTATACTTATTATCCAATTAATTATAAACTATGTCACACATCTTAATTATCATTCAAAAAAATCATTTTAAAATTATATGGGACATATTTCTCGCAATATAAAGTTAAAATTTAATCTATATATTATATAGTTCAACAAATATAGAAAGTGTTTGGATGAGATTTTAGATGAAAAATTAATTTGAGTTGTTATTTTGAATAATTATAAATTTAAGGTTTGTAATAGTTTTTTTGAATGTAGATTTTTGTTGAGGAGTTATATAGCCAAAAGTTCGTTTGGTTGTACTATTTTTGTAGAAAAATTAGAGACAATAATTTGTTTGGATGTGAATTTAGAACAAGGAATTATTTTTGAGTAACTATCAATAAATGATTAAAAATGAATGGTTAAAATGAGTTATTTTAAGTTGTTAGAAATGGATAATTCAAAATTAAATTATTTTGAATAGTTAACTAATGTCACGGACATACCACCTAACCTTACAGCATTTGGATGTCAAGGAAATTGGTATGAAATTAATATCAAGGTACCCTAATTGAATTCATAATCTTAAGTACCCAAAAATCTTTTTTAACTAATTGAATCACTCCATAATTGACAAACAAACATCGGATAAAGTGTAAATCATTAAAAGTTATCATGTAGAAGCGTCCAAATACTAATCTCACTCCGAAATGAATGTTTTCCTACTAATTTCAACTTTTCCAAAGACCTCAAGGAGACAACGAGAGGTTCTCTTTCCCCGGTAAAATAAAATAGGACACATATTAAAGAGTCAAATGTTTTTTTGTTCTTGTAATAAATTGAGAACAAATAGAGGATTGGAAAATGAGAATCATTAATTGAGATGAATTGTGAATCAAATTTAATGTCGTTTTTTTTTATGAGTAATATTTAGATCTTTATTGGTAAGAATTTAAATCCTTCTTAATCCACATTTATGATCACAAATTTTTGTTGTTGTTTTGGATTAAAAAAAATATGAATAAAAAAAACTTAAATTTGTGATTATGAATATGGTTAAGAAGGCTGGGGTCTTTATCGGTCTTTTTTTAACAATGGATGCAACCAAAAATGAAAGTATAAAAAGATGAAAAAGAAAGAGAGAAAGTATGTTTGGAAGAAAAAATAAGAGTCAAATATCGATTTCATTGATCAAACCTATGATTATAGTATTGAACTAGATTTTTACCAAATAATGAAATCAGAATCTTTCGATAATCCAAGTATTGCTCTTGGTGCAACCAAAAATGAAATTAATAAGAAGATGGAAAGAAAGAAAGAAAGTGTGTTTGGAAGAAAGAATGGGAAGATCCAACGGTGGAAAAGCAAAAGAGAAGAGAGAAAGAAGTAGTGGCGGGCGGGGCATGGGCCGTTGATTTGATCCAAGAAACCTGGCTGGAAGATAACATTAAGTTCCGGCCCAGACATGTGCTCCCAACTTCCTTTCACAGCTAGCAGTTCAAAACCCTCAAAGTGGGGCCCGCTTTAATTAATAATAAAATTAATGGAGTTACCATGTGGAATGTGAACCGTTGGATTCACGTGATCGTATCCGGACACGTGTGGTAAAGAGGAGATTCGGGGACTACGAGGACAGAAGGATAACTGAGTAGCTGGCGTCCTCGTGGGCCCCTCTGCCTACTGTCATACACGTGTGTGGGTCGTCAAAACCCCCCAACTATCCTTCACCCCACCCACATAACGACAAAATAACTTCACCTTTTTTTTCTTTTTATTACAGCAATTGAGGGTGGGGTTTCGAATCCTTATCTACATGAATGGATCTAAACTATTATTTTTGTTGGCTTTTTTTAATTCTTTTTATTCTAAAATGTCAAAATAAATCATTTTTTTTAATATTGAGGTCCTTTCGATGTTTTCTTCTCACAAAATAATTATAAATAGACACAAATTTTTTAATATTTGAATCAATAGTTATTGATACGTTTCAATACTGTATTATAAATACACATTAATACAATATTGTGCATTATTAATACAGTATTATTGAGTATTACTATTATTATCAATGACTATGTTTGTTAAATTTTTAAAAAGTGATTATATTTATAATTATTTTTTTAATTCGACTAATCTTATAAGTTTTCCTAATAATAACCATTATGAAATAGTTCAATTGGTTAAAGAGGATCTTGGGGTACATGAGCTGAAAGATTCAATCCATGGTGGTCACCTACTTAGAAATTAATTTCCGACAGATTTTCTTGACATCTAAATGTTGTAGGGCCCAACTGTATATTCCATGACATTAGTCAAGATGCTTGAAAGTTGGTCCGAACAATAAGGGATATAAAAAAAAAAAAAAAGTTTCCCTAATATTTATTGGACTTTTAAACAAATTTTAATTATTTACTTCTAAATTTCACAGCAAAATATTTTTTAAAATTCAAAAATATTTTTTTACACAAATAAAAAAACAAGTTTTTATTAATGTTGAAGAAAAAGTTTTGAAGATCTAACAAAATTCCATCTATAACTTTTGGTTAAGATCAGTATAGAGCACCACTTATTTAACTATTACTCTTGTCGGTATTTCCATAAATTTCTCGGAGGACTGAAAAAACACATTATATGTGAAAACTTAGGTGAAGGAATTTAAATTTGTTGTAACACATTAAATGGGTCCACTCACATGCTTTTGTAATCTCTTTGACTATTATATATATACATGAAACTCTTTCAACTCTTTGAACATAAATTTATTCTTAACATATTTCTCAAATATCTTAATTATTTGGAAATGGAATATTATTATTGTGTTTCTTCTAACGAGAGCAAGGGAATTGGGAAGGCAGTCAAGTGGCAGAGACGGAGCAGGCGCGGCAGCGGCCGGCACGGCGCCGTGCAGATGAAGGTGAGGAAGCTGCAGCGGCTCATCCCCGGCGGCCGCCGCCTCAAGCCGGACCGCCTCCTCTTAAAAACGGCGGATTACATAATGCAGTTGAGGTCTCAAGTTCATGTTTTGCAAGCACTTTCCAAGATTTACGATCCTCTACTTTCTTAATATATATATATATTTTTTTTTCTATTTACTTGTATTTGAAAGATTGAGAGAAAAAATAATTATTTGGCTTTTGTGGCCTCCTTCATTTGACATACATACACATATTATATTTTTATGTATGAGATTATGTATGTATGTGTAGATATCACATGAAAAAATTATCTACTTCCCATGTCTTTTCCTCAAGTTAGCTAATTAAGATTAATTATTTAAGCTTCTTTTCGTTTGAAATTAACCAATTATCAATCAAACTAACACGTCATCATAACGGAAGTAAATATATGTATTTATGAACTAATCATAAATTAATAAAAACGTCAAAATTAAGAGGTGAATATAGAGGATAAGGGAGAGAGGGTGTGAAGTTGCAGCCACTAGGAAAATATCTGGAAGTGAAGAAATAAATGCAAAAAGTAGAATTTTTTTTCTTTTAGATTACGATCATTAAAATATATACAGATACCGTTGAGCTGTTGTTGTGGTTGGCAATGCCAAAAGTAGATGAAATAAAAGTAAAATGAAGCTTTAATTTTTTGGGCACAGGACAAGAGCCATTTAAAAGTGTTCCAAAATTAACAGACAACTGCATGTTCATTGAGGAACCAGTAAATTCCTTCCTCTCAATGGATAGATTTGCTTTTTACTTTTTCTTTTTCTATTCATCCTTTCTAAAAATCAATTTTCTACACCATTGTATTTTCTTGTTATTTGTGTTCAGAAAACTGTTACTAAAAACTATGGATTTTTGCTGAAGATATTGCAAAGAGAATTTATACTAAAAGCAAATTTATGTTCACTGATCATGGAGGAAAACAAAAAAACTAAAGCAAAAATACAAGTCTCAGTGATTAGAGGAAAGCTATATTATACCATTGAGTTTTTCTAAAAAATTCTTCCACACTTTCCATTCCCTATAATAGATGTGTTTCATGATTATTTTTTCAAACTAAGTATATTAAACAAGGCAATCGCTCAGAGTGCTAAAACCTGCCAAGGTAAACAAGTATAGGCCCATCAAGTTAATGACAAGTATATACAAAATTCTATCCAAGGTTTTGGCGGAGAGATTGAAAGAAGTTTTGCCTGAAACCATTGCTAAGAACGAATGCGCCTTCATCAAATATATAAAAGGACATCAGGCAAAGTGATCTTCCTTCTCCGTTCCTTTTTTGTCATCGCCATAGACTATCTCCCTCGCCTCCTCGATGCTGCCAAGGAAAGGAACCTATCTCATTTGTTTTTTCTTTTTTTTTTTAAACACATGAACCATACATTAGAATCTGAGGGAAAACTCCCTAAACTGAGGCGGCACCTCCCAAACCCGGCCCGGCCCTCACCCGAGAAGAAGAGAGAAGCAGGAACATCTCTCTGTAGACATGATTTGGCTATTGTTATAACTTTTATTTAAGCCACTCCATCACCCACCTATCTCATTTGTTATTTAAAGAATCTATCAGGAGATCAGTATCACAATGATGCTCTCCTTAGAAAATGGCTGTGGAGATTCTATAATGATAAATCATTCACTTTGGAAGTTGCATACTTATAAATGCCAAATGTAAAAGCTAACTCATTTTCGTTTATCTCATCCTTGTCAAATCGATGCAGCATCAAATCTCCTTAGGCAAATATTGCCAACTGCTAGACTTAAGTGTGAAGTGTAATATGAAGAAATCTATAGTTAATGGCAAAGATTCCAACTTTTGGTTTGAATATTGGAATGAAAATTGTCCTTTATTTAACTAGACTCCTAGATTTTTGTATTAATTAGCAAAGGATAATTTAGTCCTCTGTTGCAGATTCTTGGTGCCAAGCTCAAGCTTTGTGGAAACTTGATTCGTCTAGATCTTTGCTAGACAAAGAAGTGCTACGATGAGACGAACTATCTCATAACTGGCCACATCCGATAAATATTAATTTCGAAGAGAAAGTCGGGCGGTATGATTGGCTGATGGTTGCAAATCTTTTACAGTTAAATCCATGAGAAATCTTGTCAATGATGAGTCTATGATCAACGGTTTTCAAGTTCACACAGCTGATCTATTTTGAAGCACGAACATTCCAAAGAAGATTAAAGTTTTTCTATGGAATAGTTATTGCAATGGGCTAAATACAACAGATATGATGCAAAAAAGGAATCCATTTATTAAGTTCAACCTGAAATGGTGTCATTTGAGTAGAACAAGGATTAAAACAGTAGCCCACATTTTTATATTTTACAACAACTCCCCCATCAAATTTTTGTTTGAAGTAAACACCCTTTAGTTGGCTATTTCTTGCAGGTCCTTATGGAATCTCTGACTCAAAACGCCATAATTTTTAATGACAGTAACAAATGTAAGACAACCTTCCAACTTTTGAAGGTATCAATGTTTCAACAACTACTTAAGTGTTCTAAATCAAACTTTTTTAAGCACTATGATGCATCAGTTATATCTCTAAACAGGAAAACTTTTTGTAATTCTCTTTTTCTTGGGTATGTTCCTTACCTACACCATAATAAGTATCCTCTTCCAAAAAGAACAGAAATTTCACAATAAATTTGTATTTTAACCTAAAGAGTGAACTAAGGAGGTGTTTGGATGAGATTTTGATGAGGAGTTAATTTGAAGATTTATTTTGAGTAGTTAAAAATTGAGAGTTGTAACTAAAAAGTCGTTTGCATGTGATTTTTTTTGGAGAGGAGTTAGAGTAAAAACCTTTTTTGGATGTAGATTTAAAATAAGTAGCTATTTTGAGTAGTTTACAAAAATAATGAGAAATGAGTGGTTAAAAATAAATAATTTTGAAAAATGAAAAATGAATAATGAAAAATGAGTGATTAGAATTGAAGAGTTATTTTAAATAGTAAAAATGACAAATTATTTTGAATAATTACAAAAAAAAATTGTTTGAATATAATTTTTAAAGGAGAAATTATTAAATCCTCAATCTAAATCACGGCAAACTAGGAGTGATATTGGTTCGGTTTTCTTTGATTTTAGGTCAAACCGAGAACCGAACCAATCCAATCAATTTGACAAAAGATGAACCGAACTAATGTCCAATAAAAGCAAAACCATTGGTTCGGTTTTCCTTAGTTTTTAGGTCAAGCCGAGAACTGATCCAATCCAATTGATATTTCACAAAAAGAGGAACCGAACCGATGTCCAATAAAGGATAAAATCATTGGTTCGATTTTCTTTGATTCGGTTCCCCTACAGTTTAATTCTTTTTTACTATTTTACTTCCAATCCATATTTTAATGTTGTTTTCCTAAAAAAATTCTCATGATTTATAATTAAATTAAACAAAAATAATTAGTCATTTACCAATAAAAAGTTAAACTAACATATAAATATAAAAATGAAAGTAAATATATTAATATTGGTTTGGTTCGGTTTTTATTGGTTTTTACAAATAAAAACCGATCCTATCCAATAACTTTTGGTTTTCTCCAAATAAAAACTATTATGTCCAATATTATGTGAAAAATCCGAACCAATCCAATGGATCGATTTGGTTTGGTTCGATTTTGTCGGTTTTTGGTAACACCCCCTAAAGAATGAAGCAAATCCTTAACAATTGACCTTGTTTGGATCAATTCCAATTATATCCTCTCATTCTTGCCCAATTACTATTCCAGCCAAATTTTAAACAACGTCGGTGGATACCTAGAGAAATGTCCCAAACAGATTACTAAACACCGACCACGCCGCTTCTCCTCCCCGAAGCGAAGCTCTTCATTTCTGTGCCAATTTGAGGCATTCCATTGAAGAAGAGAAGCTACACCATTTCAAAAGCCTTCAATTCACAATCAGTTTCTCTTTTCCCAATCACCCATTTCTTGAATTCTATGCCATTGAGCCTCCACAATCGCTTACAAAACAATTCACTGTAACTGAAGGATTCTATTCTATTTGGGGAATCTTCAAATCGTGTTGAAACTCTCATAATCATGTGGCTCATGCTATGCCAGCTCCATTTCTAGCCGATTTCCCAATGACCCAGGTAGCTAAATGGCGATCTTGACCTTGTGAGAGCTCTTATTTTTTGGAATTTCAAGTTTTTAAGCTCCAATTTGATTGAGAATTTGAGCTTTGGCCATTTGGATAGTGAGAAATTTCTGTTTGTAGCCTAAAATTTTCATTTTTAACTACAATTATAGTTCAGGGTTTGCCAACAAGAACAGTAGCTCAGCTGCAAAGAGGCGTTGGGTTTGAGTCCACATAGCCTCAATTGTTGTAATCTCAAAAAAAAAAATTATAGTTCAGGGTTTTGATTTTCCTGCTTGCCCCACATCCCAATTTTTTACCCATATATGAATTGGCTTTCTTGACAGTGTAATATATATATAGCCTGTGCCATTTGCTTGTTTGCCTCAATGTTGGATCCAAGGAAAAGAATTGGTGGGGAACTAATTATGTTGCTATTTTAAAATGTCTTTTTTTCATCCTCAAACCAAAGAGTCTCTGGTTAGTCCTCCTCCACCCACTTCCTCTAGCAGCAAAATAAGCCCTGCAGTTCTTTTAGTTATAGTTATTCTAGCTCTTCTCTTTTTCATCTCTGGTCTTATTCACTTACTTGTAAGATTACTTGTTAAGAAGCAAAGATCTTCACAATCATCAGTCACTGAATCCTCCAATAGTAACAGGTTTCCTGAAAGACAGTTACAACAGCTCTTCCATCTTCATGATTCTGGTCTAGATCAAGCCTTCATAGATGCCCTCCCTGTTTTCCTTTACAAAGAGATTGTGGGGTTAAAACAGCCATTTGATTGTGCTGTATGTTTATGTGAATTTTCAGAGCTAGACAAGCTAAGATTGCTCCCTACTTGCAGCCATGCTTTTCACATTCATTGTATAGACACATGGTTGCTTTCTAACTCAACTTGTCCTCTTTGTAGAGGAACGCTTTACCTTTACTCACCTGGACTTGCCATTGAAAACCCTGTATATGGTTTTGAAGATTTAGAAGAATCAACAGACAATGGAAGAATTGGAGCTCAAAAGGGTCCAGAGAGTGACATTAGGAGAGTGTTTTCAATCAGACTTGGAAAATTTAGGAA
Organism: Sechiopsis laciniata; assembly: GCA_037833695.1. Taxonomy (NCBI): domain Eukaryota; kingdom Viridiplantae; phylum Streptophyta; class Magnoliopsida; order Cucurbitales; family Cucurbitaceae; genus Sechiopsis; species Sechiopsis laciniata. Next base: position 25,315 of record JBBMKA010009726.1, read on the forward strand.
CTTGAATTATGGAAGAGGAGTGAGAGGATTGGAGAAAGGAGAGGGAGAAACCAGCAGTAGCAGTTTGGGAGCAAGAAGATGCTATTCAATGGGGTCTTATCAGTATATTGTGGCTGATTCAGAATTGCAAGTGGCTTTAAGTATGAAATTTGTTGAAGTAAGAGATTTAGGGAATTGTTCAGTTGATGATGATGATGATGATTATGTTGAGGGGAAGAAGATCAAAATTGGAAGTAAAAATGAAAGCTTTTCTGTTTCAAAGATCTGGTTATGGTCCAAGAAGGGTCGACAGCCAAGTGGTTCAGATACCCATGTGCTGCGACTTAATTAAGGTTTGTGTCAGGGACAGGTAATTTGTTGAGTTTGTGGCCTTTTTTTGTACTTTCTGCATGAGAAGTCAACCAATCTTTGAACTCTGGTTTATCATAAGGGTTATACTAATTGCAATTTGGCTATAGAATTACAGGCAGATTTGCTTCATATTATCATTCAAAATTTGCCTTTACTTTTTGGCAGTTCATTTCATATTGTATTGTATTTTGAGATAGTTTTTGGAAGAAGATGATGGCAATTGCTCTTGTTTTCTTCATTTTATTTTGAAAAATGAAAAATGAAAGTCCTCTCTTTTTATTATTATTGTAAGGCCCCATGAATATTAAATCACAACTAACGATCAAGTATGGGTAGAATTAGAGGGGATGTATCATAATAAAGCCTAAAAAGTCATGTCGATACTTTTTGAGAGATCCCAAACTTTTGAATTGTAAGCAAAATGCCAAATGATTTGCTTTTTTTTTCTTCCTTGACAAATTTTGTCAACCAATTTGTTATCGGCCATTAAAGTCCCTCCGATTGACAAGGCAAGGTGAAGTATGAAGGCCAAGTGTATCACATCTAAACTGCGGAATTTATTGAAAGCCATTGCCTCAATTTGCTTTATTAAGAATAGACTTGGTTTTCTCTCGTGACATATTGAATGAACTTTCCTTTATTTAATGATTTTTTAGCTGACAATTCTCCCGTGTGATATAAACGCTGTATTTATTAGATGCAATTGCTTTTCGTTGATGTATGGTATTCTTTTGAGGGCAAAACTTGCCTGTGGATCATTCTAAAGATCTATTGGGTAAAAACATATTATCTATATAAACACAGACAAAAGAAATATAATATAATAATTTTTATTTAATTCTTTTTTTTTTCTTGTATACCGTTTCACAACAAGGGGTGTAATGTTTATTATTATTGTAAAATTTATGGTTTGAAAGGTGAGATTTTTTCCCTTTCTATGAAATAGGAAGGTGGGATTTTTTACCGAGAAAGAAGAAGGGGAGAAGAATGGAGAGAGAACGAAAAGAAAAAAGTAAAATGTGGCCCAACACAAGAATACCACGTGAAAAGTCTGTAAATAAATCTACAAAATGGTCTACAAGCAAGTTTTGCCCTTCTTTTAATAAATTCTACCAAGTTTTTACCAATGTATGAGCGGTTCTCTTTTAAAAATTGAAATATATATACTATTTATTCCTACATCAATTCATTTTTAGGCTTCAATACATACTATGTCACATTTCATGTTGGAAAACAAAAAAAAAATGTTCATTTTAACTAAATAAGGAAGAGTGACAATATCTTTTTTTTTAGAATAGAAGAGTGACAATATCTTCAAACAGAATGAAATCAAACGATGAAAATCTATAGAATTGACAATATCTCAAGTGATTTTATCTCTAAAACCAACAAAATATAATCTATATCAGAGATTCAAATTCCTCTAAACTAAAAAAAAAACTAAAATTATTACATCCTACTAGAAAATAATTTTGACCATTATAAATTAGTTTATTAATAAAAAAAAAAGGCTTATTGGAGAATCAAATGGTATATGTCCTGTAAAAAAATGAACTTAGAACACTTATTTATGTGTGTGTGTGTATATATATATATATAAGTAAAAACTTTTTTTAATCAGAGATGGTACCAACTTGTTTAAGGCCAAAATTAAAACCATATTTAATAATAGAGAAAAAAACCAAACATGCAAACAATTCAATTACTGATTGCGTGTGCATTTGAGGTGCCTATTGAAAAAATATATGTTAATTGAAACAAAGCCAAATTTAAAGAAGAGTTCTGAATTTCAAGATACAAAAAGAATCTATTGGTAGATTCAAGATCAAGATTTCACCTGCCACTTAAAATATAAATGCACAAGATCAGGGAAATTCAAGATCTAGCTTGGTGGGAAATTGAACATCAATATTATAATCATAAATTATAGCCTGATTGCGCTACTCTACCTAACAAAGTTGGTGCAGAGGTATTAATAAATTACTGAACCGAGAATTTGAAATAAAAACTCCAGCAAGGTCCGAACCAAAAATTAAGCATAGAAGAAAAAAAAAAAAGAAGAGATTTTGCATGTATAATAAAAAAAGATAAAGTATTTTCATCTATAACACAAAATCAAAACTAATTCATTTGTAGTAGAAAATCTAAATTAAGTTCTATCACGGGTTAAATTCTATCACCGGTAGAATTCAATCAGTTATAGATTCATTCTATCACAATTAAGTTTTATCACTGATAGAAGTCAATGTACTATAGATGAATTATTTTAGAAATAGTGTTGCAAATATAATACAAGAGGTAGAATGTGCTGTTAAGAATAAATTCCCAAGAAATAGTGTTTTTTCAACTCGAGATTTACATTAAATTACATTATAGTCCCTCACCCATATTCCTAGAAGCCTAAAGAGGCAAGCATGGTAAGGAAAATAAAACATTGTAAGCTTATGTTTCAATAAGAAAAAGAGAACAATGCTAAACAATTCGAATTGAATTCTCTCTGCAATGTTGGCATGATTTACTTTGATGACAGGGTTGAAAACCATAATGGTAGACAGTAAAAACTAAAAAAACCAAATGGCAAGAACAGTACCTCCAATCCTGAATGTAATACTTGAGCTTCCCTCACTTCTTCATGCTAAGACGAAAATTTTATAAACAAAATCCCCGCACAATAACTTGGAATAATGTACAAAACCACTCTGAGAAGAGAATCAAAACAAGAGTGATTTCTTGGATTTACAGAAATCCAGCAAAACTGCATCAATGCACTGCAAATCAAACGTTCAGATTGAAAAAATAAGATTAGAAAACAAAATGAAGACTTGATAGGGCCAGTTTATCACCATTTTTACACTTTCAGGGCAGTTCAACATCATAAGTAACGAGGGAAGTTATTGACTTGTGCTTCCTCCAAAATATCTTTGTCATCCACCTTGTACGATATCCTTAGGCGCATCACAAGATGTTTCTGAAAATAAGATAATTCTAAATTATCCAGTAGTATACAGCTTTATTCTAGGAGGGAGAGCGAGAGCACGCATCAACTTTTTCGGGTAAGAAACTGATATAGTTGACTACAAAAATCTTATGGTTATTCCAATAAAACAGTCATAACTGTGTCAGAGTTCTTTCATATTCAATGTAAATCAGAACTAAATTTGCTTCTCCCACAAAAAAGAAAGAAACGAAAAGGTTTTACTAATGATTCTTAGTATAAAATAAATAAACAGACGCAGAGAAAATTACTCGATAGCAATGCAACACTACAAACTGTTTGAAAAAGAACGATACCTTTCCATATTGGCTATTAGTCACTCTCAACTTTTGTGTGATAGACCCATTACCACTTTCAGGCAGAGTATTACCACTAGCTGGATCTAATTGCAGTTGAAGAAACTGTTTGAAATCCCCAAACAAATGTCAGAACTATTTGTTAAAGAAAAATTAAAGAAGCTATCAAGTAAGCGCCTTTAATGTCATGATAACCTACGCATAACCCCTACTAATTTGAATATTCGCTCGTACAGGTGGAAGTGACAGCAAAAAAAGCACATACGACAAGACATCCACGATAAGAGGCAAATATAATAGCTAGAAATCCAAACCTATAAAATATAGTTCAAGAGTCATATGGGGCGAGATTCTACACAATAACATGACTTCACAATCATATAACCTTCTAAGAACTGCACGGCAATAAGACATGAAAAAGGAAGATAAAAGAAAAACTTAATAGCCAATTTGATGGCACTCTTTTTTCTTTATTTTCTGTTTTAAAAAATACGCATGTTTGTTGACCATTTTTTTTCTTGAGTTTCTACATTTTGAAATCTTTGCCAAAATTCAAAAGCTCAGAAAACATAGTTTTTTTATAAAAAAAATCTTTCGTTGTCAAATTTTACTCAACATTTCATTTTTTTGAAAACATAGAGAACAGACAATAAGCGATCGAAAAACTTCATCTTTTTACAAGCAAAAATAATTATGAAATAACTTAATAATTAAATACCAAAGTAGCTGCAAGGTGAATTAAGATTAGTCACTGGATATAACTTTTTACCTTTGGAACTGCTGCCTGGAAAATGAAACTTGAATAGATATTTGGAGATAAGTTGTTGAATGTGGCATGAATCAATATTGTCTGTGGGCTCCCAGCGGTCTTGGAGAAGTCAAAATTTATTCTCAGAGATCCACTCTCGTATGCAACCATAGATGGATAATCTGAACCATTCTCATCTGGACCAAAGATGGAAAGCTATCAAAATCTTGACAAGATTCAGATCAAGCAAAGAGATTCCAAGTACCAATGACAAGTTTACTACCTGCGCTCACCACGTTAGGGGCCAATCCACCCAACAAATCAATTGTAGGAGAAGATACAGCAGCAGAAACTTTGCTTGCTGGAAGAGAAGAAAGAGAAGAGAGTCCATCCAATTGAGACGTCGGCGATTTTTCTTGATTGAACATTATGTCTGTTGCAGATGCAGTACTCTCTGCAGGTGGTGATGTTCCAATAGACAAAAGATCCAATAGAACATCAGTTCCCCTTTTTGGTGCTGGATTACTTCCTGAAAAGATTCAAAGTTTCCAAACAACAAATATGGGTTAACATTCAGTCCGTTCATGAAGAGAATATTGAAAAAATTTAATACATTCAAAATAAAAGTTCTTCCTGATAGAACAATAGTAATAGTAAACACGTGTGGGGTATTTCATAACTAAAAGTACATCATTTTTTGAGGCATAAGAATGTTTATAAAATATTTAAAATTATGGTCTCACAATTTAGTTTCACAGTCCAAAGTATTTCTTTTAAAGGAAACGAAAATATCTTCATTGATTAAATGAAAGTGTTAGAAAGAAAATGATCAATCTAAGAGTCAATTACATAAGGTAAAACAGTAAGTCCTAAAACTCTCATGAAGTTGAACATCCAACTTGAATACCGAAAGAGTGGAGGCATTGAAGAGTTATCTCAATGCTTTGGCTCACAACACTGGAAGATGAAACTCGTATATCGCGTAACCCTTCCGTCCGATATTTCCAAAGAGAGGAGGGGAAGACAATTAACCAATCCCTTGTCAGTGCTTGGGAGAGAAAGAGAGAAGCATGTGCGGATTCACTCAAGGAAGACACGCCTAATCAAGTATTTGACACTTGAGGAAAATGGAAGATTTGCCGAGAAAAAGGTCTTTTGCGCTAGCTAGCCCGCACGGATATCACGCCCGCAAAGCCAAAACTCGCATTCAAATGTCGAGGAGCAGCTCCCTTTCAACGCTAACATGAACAACGCTATCTCGACAACATCTAAAGTCATTGCTCACTTAGCTCTCACTACACACAAGATCCATGTTTGATGCCTGACCATCATTGGAGCCCACAAAAAATTGGAAGTTTACTGGCAGCTACAGTAGGAAACCCTAGCCAAAAAGAAGAATGGATCTGTGAAAACTTCGGCCCGAACGCCCGCACGAAGGCCTTACGAGCGACAACCTCGTCGAAAAGTGATGGCACAACCCACATGAAAACAGAGCATGAGTGAGTACTTCAACGCGAAGCCCTCGAGCGACCCAGATTGAGAGCGGAAACCACGCGTTAAGTCCTCCAGCCCGAAACAAACTCGAGAACCATCTCATGCGAAAGATCGACGAGCTTTCCGACAAGACAGCATGTGGGATCCGACTTTTCTCCAAGATAGCTCACACACAAATCCATAGAAGAACCCACGAAAATTGCAGCCAGAAAGCTCAAACGAAATTGTGAAGATGATTCCTGGCTGAAGTAGAAGAGGGGAGAGAAAGAAAAGAACGCCAACGAAATAAGTATAGGTGGTGGCAGCAGTCCACCTCCAGCGTCAGTGGAGGAAGGGGGATTTAGTGTTTTGAGCTTGGGCAAGAGATGGAAAATAGAGAGAGGTCTAAAATTTAAAGTCTTCGATAATATGGATACCAAATGCTATTAGCCGTGCAAAGTCATACAAATAACGAACAACCAGACTTGAGAATTGGTAGTTGTTGCTTTCTTTTCACTGCTGTATTTATGTCCTTAAGAAATCCTAAACCTCAAAATAGTGAAATTGGAGAAGTACAAAAATCGAAGAAGTATGTAAGGAAGTTTACAACATGCCGAAATGAACATCCAATGTCCATTAGTCTTTTGGAGTATATTTTCAAGCTGAAACAATAGATAAAAATAATTTTCCAGTTGATAGATGCAATGTTAGGTATTCGATCGATCCATAGATAAAGATTCTCCTCAGTGAATCGCTTCTATAGACTTTATTTTAAAGGTGAAACAATGCTATAAAAGCCAGATTAATAGTTGGAAAGCATGGCTTCAACTGTTGAATTTAGTAGAAGGTTCATGTTCTCTGCCCAACAAAACACTACAATTTGGGGCGGGAGATCAATTTGGAATCTATGTCCAGCTCCAACTTTTATTTGATAAAAAGGAGGTTTCCCTAAGTTCTCTATCCCACTTTGTTAGAAGTATTGTTTTGGATAAAAAACAATTTCATTGATAAATGAAATTACATAACAACAAAAAAAAAAAGACCCCACGGTTAAGTTACAAAAAACCTCCTCAAATAGTGTGGAAGATAGAATAGCTATAGTTCTAAAAGAGAGGAGATGTTTGCACCTTTGGGCAACCGATGTTACAATAGATTCAAAGAAGTAAAACAATGACTCCATGTTCTTACATGGTTACAAACCATTTCATTGATATTTGAAAGAGTTAAAGAGAGAAGTTGGAAAATAGGATGAGAAAGGGAAAAAAGAAGCCAACTTCATACGCTTACAATATCGAGGACAATAGTCAAAGATAAATCCAATAAATACATGACTAAGCACCAATGATGAAGAGATGTGTGCGGGTGGAGTCTTGTGTGACGATATCACCGGAAAAAAGATGAGAAGAGAAGAAAATACTTGTTGGATATTTCCTTGAGTCATTGCCCGGGTATTCATATCTCGAGAATTTGAGACAAAATTTGATGGCCAGATAAAGGAAAACGCCCCATTGTATCCTCCAGAGAAAAAAATGTTTGTCAATGTAGATATGTGGATCTCCGGAATAAGACTGTTAGGATCTCACAATCGTCCCACATTGGAAAAGTGAGGAGTCCTACAAGCATTTATAAAAGATATGGGTTACTTCTCTCATTGCCAATTGGTTTTGAGGTAGAACCTCATATTCTCTAATATGGTATCGAAGCCTATAAAGCCCAAACGGGTATCGATCCAATAAAAATGAAATTGAGATCTGATTCAAGATTGGTGAGCCCAAGAGAGGCACCATCTTGAAGGGGCATATTAGGACCTCACAATTGTCCCACATTGGAAAAGTGGAGTCCTACAAGCATTTATAAGAGATATGGATTACTCCCCTCATGGCCAATTGGTTTTGAGGTAGAACCTCATATTCTCTAATAAAGACATTGTATTAGGTGTCACCAAGTGCTCCATGTGGTTTGATGTCAAGCCGAAGAATAAGAGGTTGCCTAGAAAAAATGGTCCAAGAGGGATGTCAATGAGGGAGGGAGAAAGAAACCATTGAAACCAGTGGTACCTAAGGCTGACAGAGGATGCGAACGGAGAAGAGAGTTTGCAAGAGACTTTTCTAGATGGGAAGATTGCTAGTGTTTGGTGAGGGAGAAAAAAGAGAAGGAATTCAAAGACTTCCCTTGTGCCTCCCAATGTTACTAGATTCTCTTTCACATCTTTATGGTTTCTCTTCAAAAGAAAGCTAAAGTTCTTTGGCCCGATGCTATTGAAGCAATGCTTAAGTAATATGAAATGTTCCAAAATAATAATATGGATGTTAGTAACTATGGGATAATATTGCAATGCAAACTCCCTCTTTTATTTCTCTGGCCGCATTAGGTCTTTTTTTCTATGATTTCATCTTTTTCCTTGGAATATTAAATTCTTACGTGAACATGTCTTTTTTAGTAGTTAAAATAATATTGCATATCAAGTTTTTGGCAGAGCAATTATATCCCCTGACTTTTATATTTTTATATTTTTTTAGATAAGAAACCATTTTATTGATAAATGAAATTACAAAAGAAAGGGGAAAGGTTCCCAGGGGCTGGGGGAGAAAATTACAAACATCCCCTACTTTTTATGACAAAAAAAAATTGTGGAATTTGTAGGTCTTAAAAACAAGTGTTAAAGAAGGAATGCCAAAATTTTCGCCTGATGCAAAATAAGGGTCAAGAAGTTTGCTGAACAGTTGGAAACAGAAATACATAAATGCTTTCAAAACCAACCAGATTGCTTTGGAGTCTCAGACAAATCAAGCCCAAGCAGATCCTGAATAAAATCACTACCAGAAGAGCTAGGCGCAGGCGCATCATCTGAACTTAGATCAAGTAAATCAACGAAAGGAGCAGCAGATTTGGAAACTCCATTAGGAAGATTAATTGTAGCCCCATTGGAAATCGATACTGATACTGGTATAGAACCAGACTTTTTTTCAATGAACGTTGCCTCATCCAAAACTGGCATCCTTTCAACCAACACAGACCTGAAGATGCACGCCCATCAGCTCTGTAATATTTAATGAAGCTCTAATACGGTGCATAAAGTTAAATTCTTCCCTTTAATGAAATTTGGCTACTTCATTTAAATAGGGGAAAAGTTAAACATCACACTAATGGATACCTCATATTCTGATGACTTGCAATGATGGAATTGAATTCAGTGGATCTCTGCTGCAATTCAAGCACGAGACTTCCATTATATTGAACAATGATATGGTTTATCCTCCTGCAAAAAAAATAGTCAAAAGATTTCAATTAAAATTACAAAAGAAATCACGAAAGATTTGTAAAACCTCCTAGGTTAATAAATGGTATCATCCCTCCGTAAACACTCGTGACCAAATATGGATTGCCAACTTAACGTCAATTTTGTTATATAATTATGTAATTCTTAACTTGTAGAGTCAGAAGAGAAATTTCTCGTATATCAGAGTAAAAATGTAAATCTTCATGATGGCACTTCTCTTGCCACTCTTAGTAAAGATGGCGTTCTCTAGTGTATTCTAATTATACTCCTCTTCAGCTTCTTGTCTTATGATACTCTTGGACATTTTTATATGTTAAGAAGTCTTCACTTTATTTCTAATTAACAAATAGATTTGAACACTGACTAAAAGTTAAATATCTTTACACGTGGGACAAAATTTATGCATGGTTAGGTTAGCTGTTAATTGGGGAGGAGATCAGCTCTTATAGCTTTATTTTTTTAAACTGAAAAATCGGAGCTTCGCTCTATTATACCCAGGGTAACCATGCCGGTCCTTAGGCCAAGCAACAGGAAACATCGAAGGAATAGAGATATGAGAGGTGTCTACAAATTAATGTTACAGGTGAGTTCCGAACTTGGGACCTTGAGAGGAGCACACTTTCAAAGCCCAAGTCTTCAACCATTGTGCCACCCCTTGGGGACAGCTCTTATATTCCTATGTAAATGTTGTGGGCTAAGCTTTATTTAGCTTAGCCCACAACATTTACATTTTGATATCTTTTTTAGTTATTTTATATTCCTATCCAGAAAAGGTAATTTTATTGGAATTTTTACCTACACGACAATATGTTTTGAAGAGATGAGAAATTTGGTGTCTTCACTATAAAATTAAAATCACTATTCAAACCAAGTGACTGATGTCCTAAGGCATGGAAAAAAGCGGAATGTGGGTTCTTCTTTCTTTTACTACTTAAGCACTTAGTTTAGTCAACTTTTAGAATTAAACTGATAATGATTTCGATTAGCACAACCCCTGCCTTTAAAAGAAATTAAATATCTTTCTTCCAAATGGCTGTCAGAAATAAATAGATTTATAGATATTAACAGCAAAAAGAGGATGGCACACGAAATAACGTACTCTGAACATGATGGAAAACGAGAAGAAAGCTTCAGCAAGGCAATCATGGCCATTGCTTTGGTAGTAAGATCTGAGTCATGGCGTTTAAGAGCAGCTTCAGCAATATTTACGGCATCAGATTCTGTTACCTGTGAAGAGATTTGGATTTTTTTATGAAACACAACTTTCATTATGGAAGTGTTGAGTTATGTTAAATCACCAATCAACCCAAAAGCTTAAACTGATGGTTTAGGATAAATTTAATTATATCAACCAACACTCCTCCTCAAGACCTCTTGCTCTGATACCATGTTGAATTATAAACCACCAATCAACCTGAAAGTTTAAGCTCATGGGGTTGGGGTAAATTTAATTATATCAACAACCAGAAAGAATACTGATACGTTTTGGGCCTTAGCATTATTAAGGAATAATATAGGGGTATTTTAGCAATTACTTGGAGAGTAAGTTAAGGTATTTTATTATAAATAGAGAGAGTTAGGGTAGGGTTTAGATATCCAAATATTGAATTGATTATTGAGTGAATTATTATAGGGCTCGAGAGATTCTCTTGAGAGGGGAAGTTCCAAGACCTATCAAATCTTGGTTTATCTTGTATTCTTTTACCTTTTTATATAATCTAGATCCTGGATCA
>JBBMKA010009754.1:0-36106 GCA_037833695.1 Sechiopsis laciniata
TATATATATTTGTGTGTGTCAACCTTTGTTAACAAACAAAAATTAAACACTATCTCATTCGACGGGTAAGAATTTGACAGTTGGTTCGATATTTGTTTTGATCACAACCAATAAATACAAATTTGAACTAAAAAAACTAAACGGTGAAAATTCATTACTCCGCCGTAAGAAAATTTATGATTCCCTTCATACTCATGTTAGACAGCAAATTTTGGAGGTTGGAAATTTATATTTATTGATGATGAAATAGAACTATATGTAACGGTTTTAAAGAGCCATGATTCTTCTATCGTAAACAATTAAGGGCACTGCAATCTTATCTCTAACTAAGACCACTCGATCGATTTCATCCTCTTGAGGGAGAAGGTAATGTTAAAATATTACTCTGATACTCAAGTTAGTTTCTTAACGAGGAATAAACGAGTTCTTATACTAGAATGACAACACCTCTTAAGACCGATCCTTCGTCGAGAGTGTCTGCTTGACCCAACCTTTAGAGCTAGATTTCCTTGATGCCTTCTTGTTTTAGAAATTTAAGTTGAGGCCAAATGTTTGTTAACCTAATTTTCTCTTATAACAATTCATTTAAGTTTTTAAATTAAATTTACAATTTTTTCTTTTTGAGATTATAATAATAGAGAATGGGGAAATTTGAATCCATAACTTTGTCGAGACTCTCTTTCGAAAGTGAGATCATGGTTATTAAATATACATTCATATTGTTGGCTACAATAATTACTTCCCTTTCTTTGATTTGTTCTATTTTTTAAAAATACTTTTATGAAGAATTTAATAATACTAAATTTTCCTTGTTTTAACTTAAATCAATTTTTGATGACTGCCTCGTGATGGACGGCTAAACTTGTTGCCAAATGCCAATCTATTTTACCCAACTTCTGAAACTTGCTCTTCTTTCTCACTAATACCCTTTCTCCCCCTTTTCAATTCCGCCATTAAAGCCCAAGCTCCTTCCTCCATTTTTCTACCTTCATTTTACCTCTTTATTGCTCTTTTTTTCCATCCCTCAATTTTTCACTTTCTTACAATCCACTCATGAACTTGATTATTTTGAGTTTTGCCAGAACAAGGTCAGCTGTCTGAAAACTTGGCTACATCTACCTTCCTTTTGACTCTGGGATCTTTCATCGTTCTTTCGGTTTTTGTTTTGCTCTTAATTTTATGTAATGTAATTGTTTCTGTATGCTTTTAAAGCTGTCTTCAACTTTGACCCACTTGGTCGGTTTTGAGATTTATTGTAGGTTGCTTCCCTGTTTGCCTATTTGATGATTAAGGAACTGTTAATTCCTCTGTTGTTTTCTTGGGTTTTGATTGAATAAACATTCTATTGATATAAACCCCAGTTTCGTATTAGGTTTTGTTTCTGGTTCTTTTTCTTGATTGGTTCTATTGAAACTTGTAGCGATGGATTTTAGAAGAAGATTTGGATTACTGATATGGGGTTTGTTTATTTCGTTGATTCCTTCAATTTCTTGTTTGTTTAATCCGGTTGATAATTACCTTATTGACTGTGGATCGCCTGCAAATGTCTCTGTGGGTCGGCGCGTTTTCATGGCTGATAATTTGGGCTCAAATTTACTTTCTACCCCAAAAGTCATTTTGGCTAATACCTCTTCAGTTCCTGCCTCTTCTTTCAATGATTCATTGCTGTTCGAAACGGCTCGAATCTTTACCGAAACATCGAAATTCAAGTTTCCAATCCATAAGACTGGAAGGCACTGGATTCGCCTCTATTTCTATCCATTTGTGTTTTCTGGCTTTGATATGAGTGCTGCTAATTTTAGTGTTTCAACCCAAAATTTTGTTCTGCTGAAAGATTTGGTTGTGGAGAAGAATCCTGTGGTTAAGGAATTCTCTGTGGATGTAATATCGGATACTCTTGAAGTTATCTTTGCTCCTGTTAATGGCTCTATTGCTTATGTGAATGCCATTGAAGTTGTTTCTGTTCCTGATATTTTGATTGCTGATGAAGCCAATTTGTTAGAACCATCTGGTAAATTTCAAGGACTGACTACTTTGGCATACGAGACACTTGCTAGGGTTAATATGGGTGGCTCAAAAGTTGCTCCTGATGATGACCCTCTTATGCGAAGTTGGGTTTCTGATGGAAGCTTTCGAGTTAACGAGAATTCTGCAACAGATTTCTCTAACATTCCAGCTGTTAAATACAGGGATGATGGGGCAGCGCCCGAGATTGCTCCAAATGTTGTCTATGGTACCCTCGTGGAGATGAACTCGAAGGATGATCCGAACAGCAATTTCAATGTCACATGGCGGTTTAAAGTGGATCCCGAGTTTCAGTACCTTGTTCGGTTTCACTTTTGTGACATAGTGAGCAAATCTCTACACCAACTTTATTTCAATGTTTACATTGACTCGTGGCTGGTTGCTAGGGATTTTGATCTCAGCGTTCCTCTTAGTAATGCCCTGGATACTCCATATTATATGGATTCTGTTACTGGATTGGTCAAGAATGACATACTTCTTGTGAGTATTGGCCCAGCAAACTTAGCTAATGTGTATCCAAATGCCATTCTAAATGGTCTGGAAGTCATGAAAATGATCAATTCTGCTGGCAGTCTCAGTGGGGAAGGCTCTTTAATTAGTTTTCCAGACTCAACTTCTTCAAATAAGCACATTGGCGTCATTGTGGGTGTTAGCGTTGGGGCCTTTGTTGCAGCTATATTGATTGGCGTTCTGTTTATGCTTCACAGACGAAAAGGAAAGGGAACACATCAAGCTCCATCGAAAACATGGATTTCGATTTCCACGGCCGGAGGAATGTCACACACTATGGGAAGTAAATACTCAAATGCCACAAACACAACTGCTGCTTCCAATTATGGATATCGCATACCTTTTACAACGGTTCAAGAAGCTACAAATAACTTTGATGAGAGCCGGGTTATTGGTATTGGTGGGTTTGGGAAAGTATACAAAGGGGTTTTAAATGATGGCACCAAAATTGCTGCGAAGAGAGGTAACCCGCGTTCCCAACAAGGACTGGCAGAGTTTCAAACTGAAATCGAGATGCTATCACAGTTCCGTCATCGCCATCTTGTTTCATTGATTGGGTACTGTGATGAGAAGAATGAGATGATACTGATTTATGAGTATATGGAACAGGGGACTCTGAAGAGTCATCTATATGGTGCTGATTTTCCTAGTTTGAGCTGGAAGGAGAGACTTGAGGCTTGCATCGGAGCCGCTAGAGGACTCCATTACCTCCATACTGGTTATGCCAAACCAGTTATCCATCGTGATGTGAAGTCCGCTAACATTTTACTCGACGAAAATCTCATGGCGAAGGTTGCTGACTTTGGGCTCTCAAAGACAGGACCTGAACTTGATCAAACTCATGTTAGTACAGCCGTGAAAGGAAGTTTTGGGTACCTTGATCCTGAATATTACAGGAGGCAACAACTAACTGAGAAATCAGATGTTTATTCCTTTGGAGTTGTTTTGTTTGAAGTCCTTTGTGCAAGACCTGTCATAGACCCAACCCTTCCTAGAGAAATGGTAAACTTAGCTGAATGGGCAATGAAATGGCAGAAGAAAGGGCAGTTGGACCAGATTATTGATTCTACTCTAGTTGGAAAAATTAAACCAACTTCTCTAAGGAAGTTTGGAGAAACTGCTGAAAAATGCTTGGCTGACTATGGAGTTGACAGGCCATCTATGGGTGATGTGTTATGGAATTTGGAGTACGCGCTTCAGCTACAAGAAGCCGTCGTTGAAGTCGATCCGGAAGATAACAGTACAAATATGATCGGTGAGCTCCCTTCACAAATTAACAATTTCAGTGATATCAAGACAGGTACTTCTACCGCACGGTTCGACATTCCGGGTGTGGATGATCTTTCTGGAGTCTCCATGAGTAGGGTGTTCTCTCAGCTGGTGAAATCTGAGGGTAGATAAGCTGATGTTACAGCAGGGTCAGACCATCCTGTTGATTCTTATACTCAAATCCACCACTATCGACCACTTCGTTTCTGATCTGTTGAATTGGTTCGACGCAACTAAATACGAGGCAACAATGTAGGCACGTCCTTTTAAGCAATGTCCCTTGCTTCATTGGATCTGAACAAGACAAGACTGTCTATAGTGTTTTTTTTCACATAAAATAGCCATTTTCTCCTTGCAGATGGAGGATCTTAACTCAAACAGAAAATTCAGGATTTCTTCAATGTCAAAACTATGTAACATACTGGGGGTTTTCTCTTGTACAGGAGGGATTTGTGCAGGTGATTCCTTGCATTATCTATCAAACATGTTACTACTTAAACGAGCAAGGTAGTTCGCATCTCCGTAACCGATTGATTGTCATTTGCATCCCTTCATTGAACATATCCGTTTTTTTGTCGTTGTTAAGCTTTTGTTTAGAATCATGAGACATCTAGTCTTCAATTCTTTTTAGTTAGCTAATCATCCTATCAATGACCATGGTGCCTAGGCTTTGTTGTGTTTATCTCTGAATCTTTTCATGTTGCATGTATTTGCTGCAGTTTAGGTCCATTCTTTATCTGGATATTGTTTTCCTCGAACCAAATTGGCTCAACCTAATCGGTTCGATTTTCAGTTTGGTCTAAGATCTACAATCCGGTTTAGATCCCCTACTTGTACGAAAATTTGTTGCCTCCTCCACCCCCTTATTCGGAGTGGAACACTCTGCTTTATTAGTCTCTTTGGTGAGTTCATGGTCTTTAATTATTATTATTATTTTTTGTACAAGTTGGGAGAAGGGATCACAAACTCTGAAAATAGAGTATAACTACTCTCAAATAAATAAGAGTTAAATATCGATTCTTTGGATCGAATTTGTGATCATAGGGTTGAATTGGATTACCACTAAATAATGTAACTATCAACCCATCATCATTTTTGGTGAAACTATAAATGATAAATTGTTTAAATTCCTTACCATTTTTCTTGATGAGTAGGATAAAGCAGTGTGAATGCACGATACAATACCAACTAATTTTCATCCAATCTCAAAAAAAAAAAATAAAATAAAATAACAAACAAAAATTAACTAATTTTCACTTTTTTTTTTTTCTTCTTACCAAATAGCAAATAAATATATATTTTTTTAAAAACCGAACACCGACCCATTAGGTCGCAAGATGACCTCATCGTGTTGATTAGCTTATGCTTTAAATTGATCATATTATATTTTCGTAGGTGTTACAGATAATCTCACGACATTATTTTATCAAATCTTCATAACATTATCATAATATCATAACGAATTTTAAATTATAAAGGAAAAGAATTAAAATAAAATAATTGTAAAGCTAAGAAGAGACTCGTGGCCACTAGCAACAACACCCCTCAATAAATTACCTATAAAAAAGTTTTAATTTCACATTCATTCTTATGCTTTAGAATATTCTACTTTTGACCATAAACTTTATTTCAAAATCTGGTACTATTTAGATTTGATTTAAATTCTAAATAACCAATTTTAGTTCAAATTGATATTATTAAATTTAAAAAATATAGAGAAAATGGCTCAATATTTATCTCTTATGTGGGCAATATTTATACCAGAAATCAAATCTTAAAATAGTAAAATATCTCATAAACTTTAATCATCTTAACAATTTTAACAACCCTAACCATCTAATAGATATGAAGATAATATCAATTTGTAATTGATTCAAAATTAATTTAATGTTATTATGAATTCAAGAACAATAAGGTGACAATCTATAATTGAACAAAATTTCCCGATCAACAAACATATTTTTCAAATTATAGAATAAAGTTATTGAGAACACCTTTTCCACGAAAAATTAACAAGAGCTCAATTATGGGAACAAATTTTAAGCATTATTGAAAATATATAAATAATTATTTATTTTTATATACGTGATGGTATCTAGAATATTTTCATGAAACATACCATATAATCTTACAAATATTTAGATGTCAAGGTAATTTGTAAAAAAATAATTTCTAAAATAAATATCTATATAGAAAATACAAGATTAAATCTAGATATTAAAAAATATAAAAATTCAGAACATTCGAACTAAAATAGTATTTTAACTTAAAACTAATCTATAAATTTAACCTAACATTTTTCAACATGAAATAAGGTAAGAATCTTCCACAAAAAGAATTAATATGAGGTGGTTGTGTCATGATTTTAATAATTTATTATAAAAATAAATGTACCTAATAGAAAATTTAAATAATATAGAGAAAAAAAGAGAAAGAATTTAGATGATGAATGATGGAGTTGAAGAAATAATGTGATGCTTTAAACTCATTATCAGAAATGATAGAAGGGTTGCGTGCAGGGAAGTGCTTAATTACGTTTTTGTCCCCACCGCACAGGCAGAAAGCACAGACAAACTTGGAAGCTCAAAATTATTTGTTGGGGACATGCCCTCTTTTCCAAGACTTGCTTTCTACGCACCAAAACCCTAGAAAAAAGAAGAAATTAAAAAATTATTCTCCACCTTATATTTTCATGCTTTTCTCTTTTATTATCTTTTCTTTATATTTGTAGGTGTTTAGGTCAGTGTATATACACTTTAACTATTCTGGACAAATTTTATAATATTTGATTGCGTCAAGAAAATCTGTAGGAAATTGTTTCTTGAATAGATAACCACTATATATTGAGCTCATAATCTTTTATATATATAAGACCATTTGAATGTACCAAGTGTAGAACAAAGAATGTGAATATCTAATGATTCGAGTGTATTTTGATCGAAAGGATTGTTTGTTTATCATTAAGGTCTCACATATGAAGGCTTATGTCTAACGTGATGACAAAAATAAATATATGAAGGCTCGTGTTTAAGGTGGAAAATATTGATATTATTGTGGAGGTTTATCAAGGATTTTCTTTTAATAAGTGGTATCGAGTCATGTATTTGACTTAACAACCCTTTAACAAGTGGTATTGGAATTTGGAGTCGTGCCTTGAATTAACAATGTGGGAATTCTCAAAACTTGAACAAAGAAGGTGGTTCTCCAATGATTTAGATGTATTTTGTTCGTCAAAAAAATATTAGCTAGAATTGTTGGTCAAATTATATATAAAAAAGTATAGGGTTTGAAGAGCATTTATAAACTTATTTATTATTTTTCAATAAGAAAACAAATGTACATATATGTATGTATATATGAAACAAAAAACAACAATAAATTAAATAGTAGTCCAAATGAACATAGCTAATCAGAGAATATATTTGTTGCAAGTATAATGTCCGTTTTTTTAATTTTTTTTTTTTTTTTTTTACTGTGTGTTGTTTGAATTTCAAAAACAATAACAGTAAATTTAATTTTTTTTAGCATGGTTGGAAAACTGAATCACAAATTCTTTAGGCACTAATAATTTCAAATAAATCAAGCTAAATATGGATTATTAGGATTGAATTCGTGTCTTTGGTGTTGAACTGAAATTTCGCCAAATAATGGAACTATCAAGTCACCGGCCCTTTCGATAGAATAGCAAATTGAATTAGTAGATGATAAGATTAATGTTCTTAAATTTTTAAAAATCATTAACCAGTCATGGGATTTTCAAATTTTTATTTTCCTTGTCTGTCGTCTTTTTCCGTTTTCCCTCGCCGATTTTTGACTTTATCTTAATGGCTGTTTAAGGAAAAGGAAGAGAACCCGTTTGTCTTCTTCTACCTCACTCTATTTTTCGTTTTCTTTATGTTTTTTTTTTTTTTTTTTGACGAATTTTGTTTTATCTATGTAATTACCTGTTTGTCTCACTACAAATATAAGTATTCTCGATGAATCTTTGAATGTGCCTAATATTCAAATTTTGAAATATACTTTCTTAATTTTTCAGAAATAAAACAGCTTTTTATACTTTCAAACACTATCTATTCACCCAACTCATCTTCATTTCTCAAATCAAACAAATATTCAACTTTTCTATTTTTGAAAAATAAACATTCAACTTTTTATATCATAGGGGTGGAAAATTTTCGATTCTCCTAAAATTTTGGCTCCGATTTCCAACTTAATGTTTAAAATGTCATGAACTTTCAAAAGAATTTGATGGAATTTTTAATTTTCAAATGTTTGATAGATCTTGAATCTAATAAAAATGTCTGACTATGAACTTTCATTAATTTCGTATCTAATGTATTTTATGTATAAAAATTTGCAATAATTGATTTTTTTACGATAGGGCAATCATTGAAATTGAATTTTATGAGCAAAGCAACCTCATGAAAGATCTAGTAATTTGAGTTTAAATCACCATCCAAAATGTTGAATTAAAAAATA
Source organism: Sechiopsis laciniata (assembly GCA_037833695.1). Classification (NCBI taxonomy): domain Eukaryota; kingdom Viridiplantae; phylum Streptophyta; class Magnoliopsida; order Cucurbitales; family Cucurbitaceae; genus Sechiopsis; species Sechiopsis laciniata. The sequence continues at coordinate 8,284 of JBBMKA010009754.1, forward strand.
ATAATTTTATAACTGATTTTATACCTATAAAAGTAAATTTTATGACTAATAGAAACTTAAACTTTCAACTAAAAATTTTGAATAAACAAAATTCAATTTAGTTTAGACTGTATTTAATAATCATTTGTTTTTTTTTTTTTTTAAACTTGCAACAACGAAACATATATATTTTTTATTACTTTTGATATCTACTTTTTACTTATATTTTTAAAAATTAAATCAAAATTTAAATGACAAAAAAATAGTTTTCAAATATTTTTTTTGCTTTACGAAATTTGGTTAAAATTTACATGCTTCCAAAAGATGAAACAAATATGTAAAGAATTTTAGTATATTCAAACTTAAATTTCAAAAATAAAAAATTTATCAAAAGACCTTATGTATTGAATCAAAATTGATTGTATGAATGAATAATCTGAACTAAAAATAATGGTTTCAAATTTAAAAAAATATTAATAATAATTTTGAATTAGGAATTTTCCCCCAAATATTAGTATATATACTCATAATCGATTCAAATTCCTCCATCAATCCCCATAAAAATAAAATAAATAAAAAGAAAAGAAAAGCCGAAGACAAATAAAACAACATACATAATTCCATATATGCGAGGTGCGACAATGGCAATTATAAAAATTTACATGATGGAAAGAAGAAGAAAAAAGAAACCATAATATCATTATTGCAACATTTTTTTCTTGGACATGAAAATTTTAAATAAAAAATATAATCTCTCTAAAAACAACTTCAAATCCAATTTACATATATTTTCCGTACACCTTCAGCGTAGATAACCACTGAGAACCAAAAAGTGAAGCAAAAAGCAAAAAAAAACAAAATTAAAATACCAATCCCTAATCTCTCATAATGTTATCGGCAACATCGACTTTAGCGGTGCACAATAGCAACCGCCGGAAGACGGACGTCAAGGCAGCGCACGATAACTCCTTAGCCTTCTTCAACGTCGAACACTTACTGGTGATCTTGTCGCCGCCGTGCTCCGCCGTGAGCGCCGTCGTCTTCTTTTTCCGGCGACGGATTCGGAGTTTTCGGAAGCAGTTTTTGGCGTTTTCCGGCGGGTTATCCTCTTCTCTGGAGAAGGTGTAGCTTCGGAGGTACATCTGGCGGCAGGAGATGCTGTCGACGACTCGGGTCGAAGTCGGGTTGTTGGGTTTGGAGCTGACGGATCGGATGAACTCGGCGTCGGATTCGGGCCACTTGTAGAGGTTTATGTAGGTCGGGCGGACGGGGACCCGAACGTCGTTGATGCAGCTTGAAACACAGACGGAAGCCATGGCGGATTTAGGGATTTGTGGAATTGGTTTGTTACGGTTTTATTTATAGGTGAAAAGTGCGTGAGTGAGAACATGGAAAAAGAAACGGATGGGTTTGTGCTGCTGCAATTTGGCATGATTATGGTGGTCCCTTGAATGTAATTTTCTTCTTTAATCTTTTTTTTTTTTTTTTTCTTTTAACCTTTTCTAATTAAATCACAAATTTTCTTTCTTGTTGATTTTTTTTTTTTTTTTTTTTAATGTTAATTTTAATTTTGTCCCCATAATTTGAAAAGTTTAATGGGATCATTTATAACTTTGACTTTTAAATTTGTTGCCAAAGAAAGCACAACTCAATTGACTACTCTCAAACAATTATAATAGAAATAAAAGATTAATCAAGATAATTTCTCTCAAGACAGGCGATTTATAACAAAGTTAACGTTTGAATAGGTGAAGGTTATAGTGTACATCCTCAATCATTTGACGGTAAATAGTGACATCTTGTGTTCAACATAATTCGGAGGGAATAAAAAGAGATTTAAACGAAATAAGGTAGAGCATGGTTTTTTATAGACCCTGTCGAGCTATTTAAGAATGTGAGTTATTCAATCAACATATGTTATTAAGTATTTAAAAAAAAAAGAAGGAAATGTAGACCATTTTATTTAACTGTCTGAGTACCGTTAATGCAAAAGGAGAGGATATTTATTAGTAAATGGGAATAATCGTTGACATATGTAATTATTTTCTTATTAAATAAGGGATATCATTGTTATATTCGTGAATGTTAAAACATTTATGCATCCGTGAATCTCTTATTTCTCACTTCCTCCTTCCTTTTCCCTCTTTTGGACCAAAAATCGCCATAGAGCATTGTTGTAGTCGTCGCTTGATGTTATTACAGTCCATGTTGCTGCCGTTTGTTGCATCCTCAACGCTTACGCGTAAGTTTATGTTACTTTTTAAACTTGTTTGAATTAGTTTTTAGGTTTAGTTTTATGTTAGTTAGGGTTAATTTAGCTTTAGTTTGAATCTAGTTTTACGGTCAGTATTAGATAAATTTTAGGAATTAAATTGAGTTTTAGGATTAAATTTATGAATGAAGTTAAAGTTAGAATTATGTTAATTATGTGAATCAGCATATAGTTAGATTTATGTAGTTTTAGTTTAGGGTTAGTATTAGGATAATTCTAGGAATTAGATTGAGTTTCAAGGTTATATTTATGAATTAGGTAAATATTAAAATCTCGTTAATTTTAGAAATTTTAGGGTTTCGGGTTAAAATTAGGTAAATTTTAAGAATTAGTTTACGGTCAAAATTAGGTTAATTTTAGAAATTAATATATGGTTAAAACTAATTTAATTTGGAGTAAGAGTTCGAATTAATTTAATTTGAAGGTAGTCTTAGGTAATAGATTTTGACTATTAGCATGATATCACCTAATATGACAAATATTTATGAATTAGGTAAATGTTAAAATTAAATTAGGTTATTCTTAGATTTGGTTAAATTTATGAATTAGGTTAAGTTAGAATTAAAATTAGATTATGTTTGTATTAGATAAGCTTGGTTAGAATTCTTAGAATCAATATATATTTGATTAAAATGCCTTGACCCGATCGGTTGATGTCTATTTGAAACCATTAATTCAAGAATTGAAAAGTTTGGTGAAGTAGGGGTATATACTGTTCGCACGTACGACACATTCAAGAACGAGTATTTCACCTTCTTGCTAATTTATTGTGGACAATAAATGGTTTTTTGGTGAATGATAACATGTTTGGCTAGAGCACGAAAGGATATCCAGCATGCTCTGTTTGTAAAGAACAAACTTCTTGTTCCTACAACCCGAGGTAAAACTTTCTTACACTGGACATCAATGATAAATTCCAAAAAATCATAGTTGAGCAGAAGTAAGTTATTCGATGGAAAATTAGAACTTCGAGAACCTTTTAAAACATGAGATGGTGGCGAGTATTTATACTAAGTTAGTTTGATGAATTTTCTAGCGTTCATTAAACATCCATAAAAACGAGATAATAAGCAAAAACAAACTAAAAATAATTGGAGGAAAAGAGTATCTTCTATGAGCTTTTGTATTGGTCAAAAGATTTTGTAAGACATAAATTAGATACAGTGCCCATTGAAAAAAATATATCCAAGAACTTGGTTAGAACATTGTTGAATATAGATGGAAAGGTGAAGGACACAATTAATGCTTGTTTGGATCTTGAGGATTTAAAAGTACGAACAAACTTACACCTCTAAAAGAAATGTGATAGGTTAGTTAAGATGCATACTACGTGCACTCTAATGAGTAAAGAAAAATTTGAATTCTTAAAGTTTTTAAGTGGTGTAAGACTTTCAAATGCATTTGTCTCAAACATAGCACGATGTGTTAGTGTGGACGATGAAAAGTTTTTTGGGTTGACAATGCATGGCTGTCATGTTTTTCTCCAACGGCTTATCCCAAATGGTGTTCGAGAATTTCTTCCCAAGGTTGTGTCAACTACAATTTTTTAGTATTGTGCACTTTTTAAGGACTAAAACTTTTAGTATAAGCGAAATAGATAAGTTATACGATGACATCATCATCATACTTTGCAAATTGAAGAAAATCTTTCCACTAACTTTTTTTTTTTTAATGTAATAGGGCATCTCGTCATTCACTACCGTATGAATATAAGGTTGTTAGACCAGTTCACTTCGAGTGGATGTACCATTTCGAAAGAAGTGTAAGAACATTTAAGCGCAATGTAAAAAACAAAGCACGTCCGAAAGGTTCTATAGCAGAACATTATGTAATGAATGAGGTTGTAAATTTTTGTTCATTATATTTAAATGGGGTTGAAATGAGGTTCAATAGGGACAACAAAATTATATTCAAAATCCTAAGAACAAACTTTGTGGTAAATACGAAGTGTATAAACAAAATGCTCTGACCTGGGTCAACACCAATAAACTTTGTAATTGATATTAGAAGAATGCATTGGTATATTCTGAATAACTGGTGTCGCAAAGTCATTGCGAAGCGGAACGGCCAACATCCGTCCCTAAGGGTCGCTTTCGAGGGGAGAGATTTGGAGTCGCCACCAATAATCTTGCAGGTGTAATTTATCACTCATAAAATCTTGAAATATAGAGATCAAATGAAAATTAAATTCAAAACTTAGACTGTGGTCTATCGATTATAGTAATTAGTGAGTTGGCTCAAACCTAAGTCTTCATTTCACATAATTTATGCCTTTATTGAGATTAATCATCTTCTCTTCCCCTCTTATAATATCTACACCCCAACATCATTTTATTATAACCTATATTATTAAAATTGTGCACCATGCAAACACTTTTTTTTTATCATAACTTATGTTATAATAACATACATCTCAAACACAGTTTATAATAATTTGATTGGTTCCTCAAACATAGCTTAAAAGTAAAAAATATTAACTTTCTAAAATCTAGGAATCAAATAGAAACTAAAATTTAAAGTTAGAGACAAAAATGTAACCTTTTAAAAACTAAAACTAGGTAACACAGATAAACTCATTAACCAAATACAAACTATATTCAAAATTTAAGTAGAAAAAATTAATTATTTAATTAATTTTTTTTTACCAAAATCAAATTATACAGTACTTTATGACTTTGTCTTATTGACCACAAATGAACCTTTTTTGAAAATAAATGAAAGTCTTCACTTTGCCAAAAGGAGCCATTGACAGATTCAACGATGTCCTTCATGTGTTGGCAGTAATAAACTCCACTTTGTTCAGTCTTGTGGTATGTATACGTTATTCAAAAAAAAAAAAAAAAAAAAAAAAAAGTCTTGTGGTCTATATAATTGAATTTGAACTTAATTTAGTCAAAATATATGTACAAAATTTAATGCAGAATTTAATTTTATCGTTATTTATGATGGTAGAGATGGTGACACTCTCTAAAGTCATTATCAAAACATAAATAATTGAACGGAAGGAATTAAGGAATCCTCTCATGGTATTAAAAAAAAAAAAAAAAAAAAAACTATGGATCTTTTCTCAAATTGGATTTCCCACTCTTCTTAGGCAAGCTCAAAAATGTGAATTTAAATAATGATGAAAGGTAAGGTAATAAGTAGAATTAGTATGTCAAAGAAATAAATTGCGAGATTAGGAACATAAATATTATGAGTTTAAATTTAATACCTCCCTATTATTGAACTAAAAAAAGGTAGATTTATTATTAAATAATAAGATGAAACATCAATGATTACAGCCCACCAAAAACTTGGGTTAAAAGAAAAATAGAATAAAATTTTAGTTGTATAGCTAGCAATTTTAATCCAATGGATCAAGTGGCACACTTGTGCGCTTTATGTAGGTTTGTTGGTCTCTTTTATTTCAATTTATATTAAAAAAAAATGGGTTACAATTTTTTTTTGCGATAGTCTAATTTTTTTTTGCGATAGCCTTGAGTATGATTAGAGTATTTTTTTAACAATAGGGATTAAACCAAGTTTTTTTTTTTAAATTTATTTTTTAAACTCAAATATTGAGGACTTAAAGAAAAGAAGAAAAAAAAGGCACATATATAACACAACAAGTTTTTTGATATATGAGTTGTGATGGTAAAGTGAAGAAGTTGCCAACATTTTAAGCAAAGGTAAATTAACACTCATTGCATAAGAATAGTGAGTAATCATGGCAGTCTTCTTCAATTATACTTACACAAATTATACCTATTCTTCTTTCTTTGCTTTGCTTCTATGAAACCTCCCAATCAAACTCCTACCAAAGTAGGTTTTTTATTTTTATTTTTTTCTATTTTGAGATTTATCTTATTTTAATAATTATAATTTTAAATGTTTAAATTTAATTTTTATATTTTCGACAAACCTTACCATTATTTATAATTGTTAGTTGATTTTTTTTTTCAATTCAATAATAATTGAGGCGTCCATTTAAACTCATAACCTTGTGATTACTAAATTTCAAAAGATTTGATTGGAGCTCTTCTTCTTTTAGCAATTATTGATTGAATTTACCAAATTCCTAGAAAATAATTGTAGATAAAGTGTAATAGGTTGGGTTGGATTGAATTAAGAGAATTTTTGAACTAATCCAATTTTTCTGAGTTAGTGAATCCACTTATATTGTCCAATCATATATATTACAGTAACACAACTCTGTATATAGGAGGGCGGAAGTTTGGGGGCCATTTTTTTTTAAATTTTTTTTAACAAACACAAGAAAGTAAAATAAAAATTAAAACTGTATCAAACTAGACTTTGAACCATGAGCAATTTACTTTTGGGGTCAATTACCACTACAATTTCTTCTATTTTACAATTGAATTGAAAATTGTATAATAATATAATGAAAATTCAAAATTTTGGGAGGGGGGCAAGTCTCCGCTACGCTCCGCTCCTATATATATTGGGCAACATTTACTTAATGGTTAGTAATTAGTTTGGAGATATTTATCACTATTTGGACCACATTTTTTTATTATTTTTTTTAAAAATTGATTTTGATTGATTTTTTTTTAAAAAAGCTAAAGTGTAGAATTTTTAAAAAAATAATAAAAAGATGTAGTCCATTTTTTGACATTTGGTGGTAAGTATTTTCAATATACTTACTCAGACTTAGTTAAGTTTTGCTCATAACAAAAACTCAATCCACGACCACGAGTTAAATATCACAGGTTGAGGTTAATATAAATCGAAAAGATTGATAGTATCTTGATTTCATTATTTGCTGATAATTCAATTCAAAACCACAAATTAGTAGTATTTGGTTGAGTTGAGATGTTTGGACAACATTTACATGCCACAAATTAGTATTTGGCTCGATCTTTGGGCAACATTTATTAAATTTGAAAAAAAGTAATATCATATCAAAAGTTTAAGATGTAATTATATAGACACTCAATTCTTGTGATATTCTTTTCTCTCTTTGAGTATATTTCTTACATACTCCTCTAATATAGTACCTTCTTCCAAAAATTATTGTGATATTCTTAAGAGATTTTTAAACTTAATTTTATTTATGTATAATTTATTTCGATCGAATTATTTCGATTAAATTATTATAATTTTAAATATTAAATTAATTAATTTTGTTTGAGATTACAATAATTAGAAGTATTCAAACTCATGACCTTACACCAAATAATTTTAATGATTAAAAGAATATTTTATCAATAAGCATAAAATATATTCAATTATAACTATTATAATTTTAGTAAATATTCATTAATACAAATTACATTCTTTCCCGTCCATTCTCACATAACATCAATTTACCAACACAAATGTATCTAAACATGCCCTAAAATTCTTAACGATAGGTCAATAGGTCATTTACTTGCGCTTCAGACGGGCCAGCCGTTTACGTCTTGTCTAACAAACGTTTTTCTCTCGATGCACTTTGGATCCCGTTTATTTACTCCACTCCTCATCGTCCCTTTTCACATGGAACTGTAACACTCAATCCAAGGGTTTCTTCCTGCTTAAACCCTAATCTTTTTCTTCTTCTTCTTCTTCTTCTTCTTCTTCTTCTTCAGTTCTAAGCTCTCTCTTCATCGCCATGGGTTTCTTCGATCTCAATATTCCTTACGACACGAATTCATCTTCATCTTCAACTAGGTCTAATCGCATCAAGATTGTGGCCAAGCTCATGGAGCTCGGCTACTCTGGAATCGCCTACAACCGTACCATCAAAGGAGTCATGTCCGATCACGACCGCTGTTCTATTCCTCTCCTCAACGTCTCATCGCTTCAAACTGTCCTTCCGTCCTTCTCCGCCGCCGTGGAGCTCCACCGTGACCTTCTCGGTGTCCCGCGCTCCGCTCCTTTCCGCCAGTACACTCGTCTTACTGTCTCTATCAACAGTTTGCAGGAGGTTCTGGCTGTTAATTCTGGTAACCTCGTTCTGAAGACCTACGATTTGATTGCTGTTAAGCCTCTCAGTCAGCATGCTTTTGATCAGGCTTGTGACAAATTGGGGGTTTGTATGATTTATCTATGTATGTTCTGCTTTTGTGATGAAATCTAGCGAAACTTTTAGATTGTTCAATGATTTGTCTATGTATGTACTTGCATGAGCTTGTAATTCAATGATTTTGTTCTGTTCTGTTTTGTTCTTCATAATTTAGCTATATTAACTGTGTTTTTCATCTCGTAGATAGATATAATTTCCATTGATTTTGCGGAGAAACTTCCTTTCAGGTTGAAGCAAGGTCAGATTAAATCTGCAATTCAGGTTTGCAATTATTAATCTTTCGCGCTTTGATTTACTTAAGGATTATATCATCATCTTGATATGTCGTTATTGACTTCTACAGCGTGGAGTTTACTTTGAAATTATGTACTCTGATCTTCTTTTGGACGTTCATGAAAGGAGGCAACTGATATCCACTACTAAGGTGAGATGAAACTTTGTACGGGATATTATTTATTCCTCGTAGGAGCCCCATTTTATTCTCTATGGCCATAACGATTGATCTTTTTTGTTCAATATGCATCATGGTCATAGTTCATTCCTAGGGTTGATGTCCTGAAAGTTGAATAGGCAAAGGTCCATCTCTGAACTACACATGTCATTACTTGGTTATTAGTGCTGAATTCTAAATCCAAAAGTACAAGTTTTTGCATTTGGAGTTGTTAAAGATAGCTTCCTAAGAACCAAGAACATAGACACGGGCATGGATCTGCCATGGTATAGACATACTGACACAATTTCTTTAAAAGTAAGGCATAGACACATTGAAATATTTTCGCTTTGTTTTGTACTATAAAGAACTATATATTTATACTTTGAAACTACAAAGTAGATAAAATATCTAACTTTAATTGATATAAAAATAAATGTGATTGTGTCATTGAGCCACTTGGACCTCCCCTTACGGTCTTTTTTTGTCTTTAAATTGAGTTTTCCAATAATTATAATAAATTTAAAGTAGGATACTTTTTCTTAACGAGTCGGACATGTGGCGTGTCCGGAAAAATCAGCATTCGCCTCATTCCTTAATACTCTCTCAAAAAGAGTGTCCCTGGTTGTAGGGGTGCTAAAGGTGTTATGCTCTGGAAATTTGCATTATACTTGGTAACTCGATAACTTATACTTGTTAACAATTAACTTATGGCACTTCTTTCTTATTGTGAACGAATTTGTCTTATCATCTGAAGCTTTAGCCTGTTGAACCTTCAGCTATTGGTGAATTGGACAAAGGGTAAGAATCTCATATTGTCCAGTGCTGCCTCCTCAGTAAATGAAATCAGAGGACCTTATGATGTTGCGAACTTGTCATCGTTGCTGGGTGTCCCTATGGAGCGAGCAAAAGCTGCTGTTTCAAAAAACTGTAGGTATGAGTGTTTTAAAAATATAATTAAAAATACCTTGTAATTTGAAAAAAAAGGTACTGACTAGTATTTACTCTTTCTTCATATGTACTGCTTTTCAGGAATCTTATAGCTAATGCTCTAAAGAGAAAGCAGTTTTACAAGGAGACCATTCGAGTTGAAAGGATATCATCAGATGAGAAATTAGATCTGAGCGACCCTTGGTCAGTAGATTTGTTCAAATGGGATCCAATATCAAGTGGGGAAGGAGATTTGCTTTTGGATGATATAGCCAAATCTTTTGCTGCCTCTAATACGAAATCAAAAAATCTGAAAGCCATTGATTTCACTTCAGTCATTGACAGCATGCCATCACAAGGCTTTTTAGTCAAGAATGTAATATCAGGCTCTGAGGCAAAATTGCCGTTGAATGATAACAGAGGCTTGTTGCATGTTACTGATGGCATTGAGCCACCGGTTTCAGTAAATGGAGTAATTCAACAGTCCCATCCTGATGAAGAACACTTTTCTACATCTGATCGTCAGTGCTCTGTAATTGAAAGTTGTCAAATTTTACATTCACACGATGATGCAGGAAAAGTTTCAAGTAATTTTGAGGAAGGCAAAAGCACTGTTGAAGAAATTGTGCTGCTGAAGACCTCAATGCAGGAAGAACCTACTAAAATGGACATTGATAATGTGCAACCACAAAGCCCTCTACCCAGTGGCGAGTTAAATGTAATATCAACAAATGAGCTTGTGCATTCTCCTACATCTACCAGAGATGCATTAGCCGCTGTTTCCGGGAATGGCGGTAAAGAAACTTTTAAAGTGTCAGAGAATGTAGCGTCTCATCAGGATGAGTATGGTTTGAAAAGTTCTAATACATTGTCAGGTTTAGAAAATGTGCAACTAAAAAGCCCTCTACCCAGCAGCGAGTTGAATGTAGTATCAGTAAATGAGCTTGTGCATCCTGCATCTGCCAGAGATGTATTAGCTATTGTTTCTGGGAATGATGGAGAAGAAAGTATTAAAATGTCAGAGGATGCTGATTATCATCAGAATGAGTGTGACTTAAAAAGTTCTGATACATTATCTGGTTCAGAAACTGAGTTGAGGGACAAAAGCTCAACTAATTTGGTTCCAGAAAACCAAAAGAATATGATTATGGTAATCGATGGTACATTGACCGGAGCTGAAGAATGTTTACTCGGTTCAAGACTTGAGGAGCCTGGGGATTTGGCCGTAGCCGAGGATCAGGAGGTTTCTCCTCGTAGTTTTTGTATTAGTGGTATTGAAGATGATTATTTGATCTCAACTCAACAACAAACATCTGAGGTGTTAATGGAAGAGCAAAAAAGTGGAGGATCTGATCCGAATATCGAATCACCTCCTTTGGATCAGTCTATATCTGGTGTAATGTCAACAGGTACCTAACTCGAATCCGAGATTTAAGACATGGAGGCTTGTTTGTTTGTTTGTGATACTTACCCTCTCTCTTCAGCCTTCTTTCTTTTGATTTAGTCGCCACTCGCCTGAGTTTATTTTTGTATTCAGATTCAAATTAAAAAGTAAACATTAATATGCAACAAACAAGCTGAAGCTGGAATATACTAAGATTATTATCACTCTTTCATTGTGTTAGTTTGGGGTATACTATCTGAAACCTCAGTGTTGATTGAACTCTTTTTTAATTTCCTATTTGATTCTGTTAACTATTAAAACCTTGTCAAGTTTCGATCAATTGTTTGATTTTTTTTTCTTTTTAAACTAGTAAATGCAGGGACATTCCTAGCGAAACGGAGACATCATTCAGCATCTAAGCTTCCGCTCAAGCAGTTAATCGATCCTATGGTTTTCAAGAGAGTCCGATCAAAACGAAGGATACAACAGCCAACGTTATGGCTTCCATTCAAGCGCTCAATCAATCCTCTGGCCTTCAAGAAGGTTCGCAAAACATAATGCTAGCAGTAATCTTTTCTTCAGCTTTACTTGGTTAACATATTCAATTTTGTTTATTATACTTGGTTATAAATTTTGCACCAATTAATCTCAATGAATTATTTTTCACTATTGAGTTTCAAAAGGTTGCTCATTTTTTTTCTGTTTCAAGAAATATTTGAGTGTTTGGTCAAGTTAGTTTATGCTCGAGAATAATTTGTGTTAGAGATTTTGCAGGACTTGGCAAGTAGTCATTAGAAAGATTATTATAAAAACACGATTTCTAGTTTTCTAGGCCTTTTTTTGTATGCGAATGTTTAGGGGCAGGTTACGTTTCCCTCGACTAATTTCATAGGACAACCGGCTGACCCTAATATATTTGATTGTCAAGAAAACTCATAAAATTAAGTAATAAATAGGTGATCACCATAGATTGAACTCATTCACTTCAAATACTATATGATTCTCAATGTTCTTATTTTACCAATTGGCCAACTCATGATGTTAAGATCATGTCATTGTCTTGGGAGAATAGTTGAGAAACGTATAAACTAGTTTGGACGAAAAGAAAACATAATTCAGAACAAATCTTAGTTAAAGGTCGGTTGTTTCAATTTTTGAAATCCTTTTTAGCAGAAAAAACAATGGCCAAGTCAGAGAAGTTTTTCATCATTCAGTCGAATGAACAACCAACCAATTGGCCCACCGAGATTCAACTGTGGCCTTTTGATTTCATTAATCTTCCTTGCTACTGCTAGTGAAGCTGCATAGCATTTTATTGGTGGCAGCACGGTAGTTTTGGTCTTGAATAATGAACAAATAACAAATCAACCTATTTATGTTATTATAGAGATGTTAGTTAGGACAAGCAGTACTTTCAAGTACATCTGTTTAAGAAGACACCAATGAAAAGCACCTCCTTTAAAAGTGGTTAGAAGCACTTTTAAGTATTTTAAAGGTACTTTTCAATTGGAATTCTATTAGTTGAGATATTTTACAAGAAAGTGGTGAAAAGATAAACATGAATTTCAAAAAGGGGGTGTTTGGGGCGGTAGACAATGATCTTTGATGGGTTATTATTGTTTGTGTTTGTGGTGCATATAATAATGGTTAGAGAGGCAATCATTGTCCGTGTTTTGTGTTTGTGTTTGAGAGTGCAGATAATAGTTAAAGTGGAAGGTTTGAGTGATGATGGATTATTAGGTCGTACGAATAATTTTTTTTTGATATTCATGATTGTCCAGGCTAATTTGCTCGCACCTTGACTAATGTCATAAGATATATCGTCCAACCCTACAACAACAACATTTGGATGTTAAGAAAGCTCGTAGGAAGTTTATTCCTAGATAGGTGGTCTCTTAGTTTCCTAAGACCGTCTTGACGACTAGGCCACATGGTTTAGGCAATACGATAGTAGTTAAACATGATTGATATAAATAATTATTAATGTTCATTATCCGAGTAATCGTTGTTAGAGGCCCAAACATTAGTGGAGCCCCCAAATTTCTCCATATAGAAAGTTAGAAATGAAATTGTTATTTAATGGAGCCTAAGAATTTATTTCCCAAATGAGGCCTGTGGGACGGAATGATGTGTTGAATAAGCTAAGCTAACAGTTCATTGACGGCCGTATGGAATTTGGAATGAGCCTTACACATTGTGAAGATTGCGACTGTCACCAAACTAAGTTGCAATCCATTTTGTTGTTCTCTTTCTAAATGACAATGACTGAAATTCCTTCACCTTTTTGACTTATCTTGGCCTTTATCCCCCAAAGCACTAAAACAAAAGCTAGAATCAATCCCAAAAAATGCCCCAATCTCAGCCATGCTATGTACACACCAATCAGTGTCAAATCCTTTTCACAAAAAGATGAATAATAACTCCATTATTGATTAAGATAATACCCTCATATTTACAGCCCAAATATTAAATAACATTCTCTTCATCATTATTAATACAAATATACTTCAAGGCTAACTCCAAACTTTTGTTTCTTTACATCTCCAGGGAACAAAAAAAAAAAAAAAATCAGAAAGAAGCTAAAATAAGTAATGTAAAGCTCTTACGCAGCTGAAAGGCAGTCAAAATGGAAGAAGCCGATTGCAACTACTACTACATTATTTGTTGTTGTGAGAGATTCATGGAATAAGGTTCGCAGAATATGCATCAATAAAATACTTCAGCCAATTATCACCACCATTTGCCTCTTCTTCTTCTTCCTCATCTCGCCCATGACTCCATTGCACTGGATAATTCTTCACAGTGTCGTCGTCGTTGTACCTTGCAAATCGTCCTCTGATCCGTGGTCGACTATCCGCCAATGATTTCCTACAAGCATACTTCAACAACAAGCCAAACAATATATTAGTGAGATTTTTTAAGAAAATAATTATTAACATGGTGATTTGATTATTTTTGTTTAAGATATATGGGTCCTAAAATAATATCATGAGAAGAGAAGATATGAAGGGGATTGATTGATTGTCCCCAACCATTTGTTGTTTTGTTGGCCTTTTGGATCACTTTAGAAATGGTTTTAAAATGAGAGGGATTGATAGGATAAAAAGGGGCAGTTTGGAGTTTCTCATAAGTTAGATGTGACAAAAGCAAAAAGATCGAGAATGAAATTTAAATAAAACACAATTATACTCATATATATAATACGCATATATGTTAAATAAAATTTATGATACGAGTGTTAGCTTATAACGATTTGAAGATTTGGTTCATGGACACATGCTTAAGGTGTTGAGTTACTGTTTTTTTGGTGATAAGAAATAAATAACAAACCATGCAGTGAAGTGATTTGAATTATTATATTTATGTTAAAAGATAATAATTGTGTTGAAGAAGTGTGACAATAATCCCAGAAATAAAGCTTTATAGTTGTTAGCATCTAAGAATCTATCAAATTATATGTAGGTACAATAAGAAGTGAATTATTCTATAGGATTAGCCCATAATTTCCAAGTTGGGTAAGATAAAGAAGAATATGAGGCATATAGAACAAAAAATAAAAATAAAAAATAAAAAACCTTAATCTTCTTGTTGAAGTTCCTCTTGTTTCTCTTGGACCTATACCTTTCAATTCTTTGCTTCTTCTCTTCTGGGCTGTACCTACAAGCTCTGCTCATCCCTTCAATTGTGATGCTACTTTCACATGAAACTGGACTCTCTCCTCTCTTGTAATTCTTCTGCCATATTCATTTCTCTAAAGTTATTATTCAAACACATTTTAGAATAAGTTAAATAATAAATTTATAAAAAATGAAGATGTTTGTGATTGGAGTTTCTCAATTCTTATACAACTAAAATAGATTTAAATTGTACACCAAAGACCCAAAAAGAAAGGTCTAAAATAACTCTTTGGCTTTTGAAAAGCCAAAGTTTTCTTAATGATCCTTTGCATGGAGGTTAACCATCATAGTTGAATATTTCCAATTTATATGGGAAATCATTTGAAAATTGAAAACAAATGTGACATTTTAGATAACATTTGTAAACGAATCAAATTCACAAAATTAGATAATATGAATTTTTTCATTTCAAAATCAACATGGGAAGAATAATTTACATTTGCAACTCTCTCCTATTTTCAAGGTGGGATCTTCCATCCATCTTAATATATCTTTCATTTACATTTTATAAATTCTATTTCAATATTTTCAAATTGAATATTAATTTGAGTTTTAAGACGACTTTAATTTAATATAATAATTAAATAACATGAGATTTTATATCAAAATCATTCTCGTAATCTCCACTACCTTTTGAATTTGATAGAGTAAAAATTTTATAAACCTCACCTGAAAATCACCGGCGGGAAAGGGCGGCTTGTTGAGGATGTTATCGGCAGCGGTGGAGGGCGGCGGCGATGAGGCCGAACTAGTACGTTGAAGAAGGTCATTGGTTTTGAGAGAAGGGTTTAAGAAACCAGAAGTTTCATGAAACAAAAAACTGTTAGTTGGACGACGAGTTGTTTGGGGTTGCGGCGGAGACGGCAGCGAACCGCCGGAAAGTTCAGATTTCCAATTAGGATTGATGGAGGAATTGGGCAACCAGTCAAAATCAACACCGGCGAGGTCGACGGCGGAGGCGGCGGAGAGAAATGGTGAAAAAGCCATGAGGGACAGCGGCGAGTGAGGAATAAGAAATGCTCTGATCAGAGAGTTGGAGAATGCAGATGCTGCATTGTGGACTACTTATAGGACTATGCGAGCGAGGGTGATGACGTGGAACATGACGCCACGTATTATTTTATTTATTTGTTTTTGTTTCCGGAAAAAATAACGTATTCTAAATATAGTTGACCTTTTCTTTTACTATTATTATTTAGAAAATATATATATAAGAAAACACTCTCGGTTAGTAATAGAAGTTTTTTTTGGACCAAAAGTAATGTAATTACATTATTATAATTATTATAATAATCACAAATACTTTTTGGCTGTATTAACTTAAAACTGCATACTAATTTATTGGGTCGAACTAAGAAATGATTTCTTAATTATGAGCAAGCATGTATGTTAGTTGAGCAAAATTAGATGATATTAATAAACTGCATTTTAGTTACATTATAAATACTTTTTAGTAATTCTCAAAAAAAAAAAAAAAAAAAAAAATTTTTTTAGTAGAACAAAGATAATTAAGATTATGAGATTTGAATGTGTATTCTTTAAGTTAGGGATATATGTTTATAATTACGGAACTGAGACTGCTTTTATTTCCATGTAGAGATTTCAACTTTTTTTTATAAAAAATAATGTATCACATACAAAGATGTGAATATTTAAACTTCTGACTTGTATAGCTTTTAAAAATAGGATAAAATGCCTCTAAACTCCAGTGTTATGGTTGACAATATATTAATAAAAGTCAGCTATTTAATATTTTCACACTTTTAAAAAAAAAAATATTTGGGCTTGTGTTTTATATATGCTATTTAGATTGACTTTGGATCCAAAATTTAGCTGAGCATACTTATTTTCTTCTTATTCTAGTTTGAGTTCTTCCATAGTTTTATGATTACTATATGTGTTTTTCTTTTCCCCCTATTGAAGTGATATATGTTTGTATAACATGATATAGAGGAAATAGAAGAAATTATCGAAAGGAATCAAAGACGGTGACCTGATGGTTTCATTGTTTATTAGTAATCCAGTTCAACACCTCACTGGTTCGATCCCGAAAATTAATATTTGACTCTCATTTAAGGTTTATAATCTCCCTCTCCCAACTTATACTAAAAAAAAAAAAAAAAGAAATTGACTTGAAAGAATTAAAAAAAAAACAAAAACTTAGAATATAAACTTTTGAAAAATACTTACCTATAAAAATTTGGTACTATAAATTTTTTGTTTGAACGATATTAAAAAGAAAAAAAAAATTATAGCACCAAAATGTGTCACATATACACTTACAAGGATGCAAGTATTTCTCTAAACTTTTTATATACATATAAAAGCTCGAAAGAAAATTAGTAGAAAAGGAATTCTAATATCAACCAATATAACTTTACGCTAGTCTATATAGAGTATAAATAGTTAAAATATATCATTTTTTTTCATGAGATTTGAAGCTCGAACCCGGCCTCGCAACCATACATATTCTTGAACAGCAAATGCACCAAAGTATATAGTTTTAGATTTGGAAGAAAAATAATAGCACATTTTTCTAAAAGGGAAAAGGGAATAAGTCAAGAAGGATCTTGTAGTACATACACAACACTTTTAAAAAAGAGAGCATTTGCTCTGAGAAATTTCACATACACTGAAACAAATTAAGGGATTTGTCATCAAGACTTCTCTCACAAATAAACTTACGTTTCGTTCATTCATTGGTTGGACTTTACCATAACTTTTCAAACCAAAAAAATCTAAGGTTTTTGGAAATATTTTAGAAAAGAGCATTTAAAGTGCAAAAATGCCATAGACTACCTATGGTTATTTTAATTTCAAATCATATCACTCTGATGTATTTTAAGTTTGGTATGCTAACTTTAGTTGTCTACCTGATATGTCTGAAGTCTCAGATAATATTTCGCTATTAATTAAGGTTTCATAGAAAATTTTGTAATGGCAATAATTTTGCACATAGCAAATTTGTTTCTAAGGAGGATAGTTTTTCTCCAATTACCAAATTTGCCACGTAAATTTGTATGTTTTTTTTTCTTTTTTGCTTTCCTTTAATTATTTTTCTATTTATTAATTCGATCATTCTACACAAAACAAAACATAAATAAGTAAATTTATTTACATTTTTTGAGCTCAACAACCTTTAAAATAGAGAATTTGAATAGTTGACCTATTATTATTAATCTATACTCTTTATTAGTTGATCTATGCTTTTGTTCCCAGCTTATTTCCATTTCACAAAATGGCATAATTGGAATATATATATATAGGAAAATAAAAATTGAAAAAAGCTTCATTTGTAAAAAAAAAAATTATGGAAAATTAAGTTGGAGTTCCATGGGGGCCTGTTTGAGGAGTAAAGCTTTTGAAATAATTGTGCAGAGGTCCTCCAACTAATATGTTCGAAAGGCAATTATCGAGATGCCCATATGAGGAAATGGAAAAAAAAGGTAAATTTAATCTCAAAGGGGTCTATTTGATTTAACTTAAAGCCCTTTTTATAGATGCTTTTTTAAATGGGTATGATTTAAAATTAAGTTGAGAACACTTTGTTGGTTTTCCACATCAAAGGGTCATGAGCTGAGTTAATTCCCAGTTCAAATAAAAAGGTGGAAGACCAAGTTGAAGAATAATTTTAAACCCATAAAGATAAGGCTAAGGCATAATATAAGAGTCATTGTCATATGAGTTTGCATTTTATTTTCAAGGAAGAGAAGAACTCAATGCCTTTTCAAAGTTAATCAACTTTTTGGAAGAGAATTCAAGACTTTGCCTTTTTAAATACTGCTTATGGGTATGTATGAATCAACTCCAATTATATGTATTTCACTTTTTCTTGGAAGAGTTCATCACTATTTTGAATACCACCTTTCAATTTTTACACTAAAGTTCTTTTTTTCTTTTAAGAACAGAGGTTTTATTCTTGGAAAGAAGTACGAAACAAACCCATTAATGTACATTTGACTAACAAAAGCACAATTGGCCATCAATTTATGATTTATCTTTTTTTTTTTTTTTTTTTAACAAGTAGGTTTGACCCAATTTACACATACCTCAACTGTTTATATGAGATAATTCACTAAGTTCATTTCATTGTCAATAATACTCATAAAAAAAATTAATTGTTAGATAAGTAGTCATACTTAATGAAAAAAAGATTATTATATCACAGAGTTTATATATTCTAAAGAGACCTTAATCATCAAGCTAGGTTAGGCTGGTATTGACATTTTTGTAAGATATTTATTTTAGAGGAGAATATCATTTTGGTCCTAAATTATGAGATTTGCTCAATTTTGGTCTTGAATTTTTAAAAACTTAATTTTAGTCCCTCAATTTTAAAGTTTGTTCCATTTAAATCTACAAATATACAAAAATTCAATTTTAGTTCAAGTAAAAAAATAAAAAAATAAAAGTAATTCCTATAGTAAAGTTGAAATTAATATTAACTAAAATGGATTCAACAATGTTAAATAATTTATATAATCAAAGATGAAATGTGAACATATTTTTCAATAAAAAAAAATACACAAAAATTTTAAAATAGTTAAAGGAACTAAAATTAGACTTCTTAAAATAAAAAACTAAAATAGAACAAACCTCAAAATTAATGAACTAAAATTCAACTTTTAAAAGTTCAAAGACCAAAATAGAATCAATTTTAAAATTAGACAAAAATGGTATTTCACCTTTATTTTACCATCTAATACATTTCTTCCATTTTACCCCATGACATATGAATGGAATCTGGTTTTTGATATAGACACGGATCTCAAACTTAATACTAAATGTTATATAAAAATTTAACAAGAATAAAAAACAAAACATTTTTTTTTCTTTTATAGAAATCAAGATATTGAAGAAAAATATTTCAATCGACAAAAATCTAGGCATCATTGTATGAGACATCCGGGTGGGGGCTTCTTGACACGTTTGAAATTATATGGAAGTGTCCAACAATGGATGAATTTTGGTTGACCACCATAAATGGGTTTTTCTTCTCCAGGACCTGCTTGGTTGCAGGAAAACCAGAATTCTGTCACTACAACTTTGATTTAGACAAGAACGTTCAATCTAATTTACATGTAACTCGACTATTCTTACGAGACAACTCTTAATCCTACTACATTAGGGGGGTGTTTGGGCCACCAAGAATAAGAAGAAGAATGGGAATGCGGATGATTCTCCGTATTTAAGCTACTGGGAATCATTTCCTCCATAATCACGTTTTTCAAAAATCTCTTTTTTCATTCTCTTCATAACTACTTTTTATGATCTCTCCAACAACTTTTCATACATCACATCACTATTTTTTACTCTCATCATATTCATTATTTTATTTTTCTCATAATCATTACCTTTATCTCAAACACAATTAATCATTCTCTCCATAATCATTATCTTCACTCCAAACACAAATAACCATTCTCCCAATAATCATTCTCCTTCCTATTCTCCTCCTCATTACCATTCCCCCTGCCCGAAATATACCCTAAATTGTTAAGAATCAATGTAATTTATGTCCCTAAGAAGAGGCAAGATGGTTGAAGGCTTGAGCTTTAAAAGTGTGCTCCTCTCAAAATCCTAAGTTCAAGAATCACTTGTGACATTAATTTATAGATGCTCTCCATTCCTTCGATGTCTCTCAATGTCGAACCTAAATACTAGTGTGGTTACCACCGATACAGTGGAGTAAAGCTCTAATTTTCCTGAATCAAACTCCTAACCTCTAAGAAAATTATATGATTAATCAATGCCCTTATTTGATCACTAGTTCAATCCAATCTCTAATTTGTTTTTAGATCTATGAGTATTCAGGATAACTTACGTGTACTTCGCACTAGATGAAATCCATCACCTTTTAATTACTTATAATACTTTTGACCATTAAAACATGCTGTGATCATTTGAAGCATTGGATGCTTCGTACAGAGGTTTATAAAGTTATATACGGCAGAGAGTAACTTTCTAGTGCAAAAATATACAAAAGCAGGAGATCTAAACCTACCAGAATCTTTCAATCTTATCAAAACATTGACATAGAAAACAAATTCATGCACCTATAAGTCACAGGATAGTATTCAAGGAACCACCTCGTTAATAGAGGTTTGCAGTCTCCGAAATAAGTTCATTTGAAGGTTTTAAGTTTAAAACTCACAAATGAACTTAATTGTAAAAAAATTTGTTATCTCCGAGTGATAAAAAGAGGCCACAGGACGAATAAAATCAGAGAGAGGAATTCTTCATACCTGTCTAATTCGGCTTGGTCATACTTCAAACAACTCTTTTCATGTTTATTGCTAAATGGCTGGCGATGAGAATCTACAGCTTCTGATATTTCATTCATTTTGCAGCTTAATACAACAAACATGAGAGCAAAATAATTTCTTTTTCTACGTCTAACTAATAAATATGTAGAAGACCAACCAAATTTATGAAATTGGCCTGTTTTCTCATTCACATTTCAGAAGAATATTTTTGTTTTTTTAAATTTGTAACTAATCTACATGTGAACAAAATATCTACCTGTGCTAGACATTGTCAAGGCGGCCCTTCTTAAGCTTTAGATGCATGTCTATTCTATCGTGCACCAGGGCAAATCAATGTACACTTGAAAATGACAAAATAATGCACCTTGAATCTGCTACAAGCCTGGCCGAAAGAACACATATTGGCTCTGCAGAAGATAAACAAGTGGAAGCATTGTAAGTTGTTGGAAGTTGGAGAAATACAGCGTCAAAAAGTAAGCATATTCAATGCATAATGTACAAGTTGCAACTTTTTTTACATTTATCTAACTCATTGGCAATTGGAAAATTCTGTCTTCTGATCAGAAAAAGAACCTTTATCAAAATCAAAATATTTCCTTTTAGCTTACCTAGATAAGAAGCTTAATGCCACTCCATGCTCAACCCATGAATGACAAGTTTAAAAAAACATATCTTTTCTGGCAATTCACATTCCAGAACATGCTCTTGGTATTGGTCATTAAAGGTCCAAAATTCAACATAACACCATTGTGAGAAAGTCATCTTGCATTTTAACTCTACCTAAACAACTTTGAACAATATCCCTTTATAGTCCATTTCTATGAAACCAATCTCACTAGAAAGCAGAATTTGTTATTCTTCATGAAAATCAAGAATAAGCAGTAAATCAACAGAAAATTTTAAAAAATAAAATAGCAAAAGGACATATAACCAGACTTTCATTAAAAAAAAAATAATATATATATATATATAAAGGATGGCACTAAGATACTCGCAGAAAGCATGAATGGAAATAGAGTGGATCCACACAGAGATTACTTAAATTATCTACAACTTCACAATGTAAACTTTGCTCTCCTTTATATATTATTAATTTACAAAATTTACCTTCAATATTTTCTTTCATCTAAACAACAAATCGATTTGACTAATAGAAAATAAATAACCTTAAAATAGAAAACTAAAAACAGTTACACAGACTAACAAAACAATGTTTAACTGGTAAAAGGGATATATTAGGGTTTAGGGTTAGAAGGGCAAATATTCAATCCATAAAATCAAATATCAAAGACGCCCTAATTCATATGGGAGTATGACATCCAAATTCGAAAAGGGAATAACAGACTAATAACTACCTGCAATACTCATTATGATATGCTCGCACTTAGGAATCCAACTGGCTTTTGTCTCCCAAATGCTTCACCATCAAAATCTTCATTAGTGGAATTTTCTTGACATATCAACTTGATCTCTTCCATAGGATTAGAGGCTTCGATAACCTGGGGAACTTGAGACATCTCATCATGATTAGACCCATGATTGTTATCTATGCCATGCTCCAGATCTTGCCTCACATCACCATAAATTGATTCCATTCCTTTAACATCATCATCACGTGGGGGTCCTGCGTTAAGATCAGAGCAAATGTCATATCCAGTATGTTCTCCAGATGCATGGTAAGCTACTGTTACAAGTCCATGATCAGATGATTGCTCAACAGCATCTTTTTTAGGCCTCTTCCATTTCTTAGTAGATGAAGTACCATCATCCTCAAAATCTTCTTCTTCGCGTTCTGTATGCAAATAAACCCACAGTTTTCTTTCACCATCAAATTGCACACAAGGATCACGTTCATAATGCAATCTGTCCAATGCACCACTTACGACTTGATTAACTTGTGTATCAGATACATCTTCCACAACATATTGTGAATCTCTTATCAACGTACACACGTCTGCTCTGGTGCCAATACTTCCTGGCAATCGTGCAGCAGCATCTCTCACAAGACAGAGAATTGTAACATGTGGAGGGCGGTCTTTCTTCAGCATGAAATGATCCCGAGCCTTAGAAGTAGGCTTGCCTCCACACCTTCTTAAGGGAGCCACAATGGATTTTTTACCGTCAGCTGATGTGTAAGAGAAGGCACGATCAGGAATTGAGTACCTCAGAAATTCTTCACGACGAAAATAGTCCCTCACCTCTTCAGTACTGGAGCTAATAGTATTAAGACTCTTCTGAGCCCTCAAATCCCTAAATCTTTCTTTCTCATCAACATTCATCTGCATTAAAGAGGCAGGTGGTGCAGGAAGACTTCCTATTAGTTGAAGAGTTTCTTGGCCACTTTTAAGCCAATTGGCAAATGAGTCGACCAACTTAACAAGCATCTTGTGGGGAAGACCCCAAGCTTCAGGTGATGTCACCTCTTCAATGGCCTCATATTCTGACAAACTTTGAGAAACTGGGCCAATCCAGGACCAAGTTCTCGTTGATTTTTCATAAATTGCTAGCACCTTCCAGCCCTTTACTCCTAAAGGAGCTGTTTTTGATGAAAATATCTTCAGAACCCCTCTCACCAAATCCAAAAGAGGTTCTTGCGTCTCTAGAATGCTAGGATCCCCAGGGTTAGATTTCACGCGATCTACTATATCCTGAACTGTTAGCGAAGGAACATTTACTTCCTCAGCTTGTTCTAAGTTATTCGCATTCGCCTTCTTATCACGAGAAAGTTCTATCGCAATGTCAACTTCAAGCCTTTTCTTCTTTTCCTTTATGGATTCTAACATATCTTCTGGAAGTGGGGTAATCATGGCCAGGCGAACTGCAGAAAGAAGATGCATGATGGAGAACGAAAAGCCAGTGTGAACTGTAGGTGTAATCAATGGGAATGAATTTCTCTGAGGCTTAGTTTCCAGCTCCATATCCACTGCCCCTGTTTCTATAGCAGGAGGCTCAGATGTTCCCACATCAGAGCTACAACTGTCAGCCTTCTGCCACTTCTTTGTTTTTTTCTTCGATGAAGTGGGATCCTTAATTTGTTGGAGGGTGTCACACTGCAATTCACCTACATCCTTTTTATTCTTTAGTGTCACATCCCCTTTCACTTTCCTTTTCCTCTTTACTGAGTTACATCCTAGTAAGGGACCATCAGGTTTTTCACAGGAAATGCCCATAAATGATTCACTTTGCAAATCTGCCTGCGGAATTCTATCAGCTCCATAATCATCTTCAAATAATCTCATCTCATGGGAATCCTCTTCCTCGTCAACAGTATAGTCGTGCAGATTTCTGGACTCCGTTACTGAAAGATTAAGGTTACCCCTGCCTTTCTGTTTTCCCTCCGCAGTGAAGGCCTTAGATGGGGATTTACGTGATTTTTTTCTAGAATCTGATTGCAATTGGCCATTAATGAAAATCTTGGAATTTTTCTCCACGTCAATATCTTCATCATCACTGAATGTATCCAAAACTGGGAGGTAGCTCTTTTCTGAAACTCTGGAGGATGAGTCTAGGAAAGAACCAGAGTCTTGAATCTTCCCCTGCCTTGTTTTTACAACAGCGTTAACTCCACTTAAGGCATATCCACGTTGAGGAGATTTACTAACCTTCTTTTTGGAGTGTGATACTGGATCAAGATTACCAATGTACTCCTTTGTATCTTTTTTGACATACTTGACCTTTTTAGAATCTAAGCCAGAATTCAACAATGATGACTGTGAAATTTCCATTAGACTGGGATAGCCGAACTTCCTCCTCAATAAAGGATTGCTATCCTCATGATCATCTTCAAACTGCTCGGATGAGTCTGATTCTGTTTCTTCACCTCTAACAAACTTCCTGTTTCTTTTAGAGGAAGTAGGGTCTGATCCCCCTTTCTGGACAAATCTTTCTTTAGTTTTCTTTTGTAAAGATTTAGCTCTTAATTCAGAGATTACTGGTCCCTCATTTACCTGAGGTGAGGGTGATCTATAAGCTCCGTAACTAAGATCAGTAGGCTCCATACCAGCTTTCCATTTCTTGCCCCTATCGTTCCAGTCAGCATTTGTAGGCAATGGATCCATCACAAAAGACTTTCCTCGAGTCTTTTTATGTCGGAGTAAGCCAGCAAGATCTTCAGAATCAACTTTAGTATCATAAATTGGGACACCCTTCTTAGACTTAGTCTTATCCCCAATTGAGTGGGTATTTTCAGGCAACTTGATTTTTTTGGAAGGATTGTAGGATGTCATCATAATGACTGGCTTTTCAGCCACAAAACCACTCTTTGGAAACAAATTCCCATTCTTGTTCTTGCCATATAAATCACCTTTGGATGACAAAGGAAGTCCAATGAAATTATCAAAAATGTTACCCCTCAAAGCCTCATATCTCTTACCAGCTTCAAGAACCCCCTTCTCCATCACACCACCAAGTGGGGCCTTTTGATTCGGTGGGGTACCCTTTCTGTATGTTGTTTCTTCAGTAGCATTGCTGATCCTTGACTCGTCCCTTATCCTAAGCATTGGACCTGAGTCGTATCCACCTACCTTTCTCAGTTGAGGAAGATCATCTATAGAACCATATGGCCTTGAGTTAATATCAAAATCACGATAAGCTAAGGGAAGACGAACCATGGGTTCCATTAGAGAAGGAAACTTGGATCCAGCCAACTTAAATGTACCCTTGGAATTCTGGTTTCGATAATCTGGAGCTTCAAGTTTAGTCAACCGACCCCCTGAAGGAAAATCTAAATCAGAACATGCATTATATATAGAAAAGTTGGGCATTTTAGCAACAGTTTTCTTGTCCTTAAACCTTCTATGAAATTCTTCACCCGATACTCTATCCGACGAGTCAGTTTCTAAACCATTGATCATTTCACTGTTGTAACTTTTTTGACTCCTCATAAGATTCAAGACACGGAGCCTCTCTTCCATGCTGTATCCTCTACAGTTAAGCCAAGCATCTCTCATCTGACATAGGCTGCTAACCATATTGTTCTGATGTTTCCTCAGAAGATGATAGTGTTGCCGCCTCTGGAAAAAGTTCAGACCATGACGATAAAGGGCAACTCTGGGCTCACATAAACCCCCCTTCAACATGCTAAATAACATCTTTATTGGGCTTCCAAAATGGAAGTTGCTACCCGTAAAAAGCTCCTTGAGTGTAAGCATATATATCTCTTGGTCCATATCTGGAAGAAACTTAGAGAGGCTAAATCGGTCCTGTTCAGTTAGGCATTCATTCCACACATCAACAGACAATATATCTTCGAAACCCGAAAGATCATAGAGCTCGAGAGGAATGCTACAAGTCTGATTATCAAGGTGGCAAAACTCCACACCAGTGTCCCCCCATTCTAATGTATCATAATCATCAGACCCCGCCCCAGAATCTGCATCAGCAAACTGTTCATCATCATCATCAGACTCATAAGCAGAGGTACGTCTTTGAAGCTCATCTTCATCATTACTGGAAATGCTCTTCTTAGTACTCCCAAGTGAAAACTCATAGTCAAACCTCGAAACCTTAAAATTGTTCTTCTCAATAGCCATATTGATATGGAAACATGAAACCCAAATCAATCACAAAATCAACAAAAACCGAATTTAACTCCTCCGACTATCAAATTCCAGCAACTCCAAAACCGGAACGTAACCAAATCGACCTAAACCCTAGGTTCACACAAAGCAAAACAAAAATCAACATTCACCCAAAGCAAAGCAAAACAAAAATCAAACAATTAAAACGCTCAAAAGGGGGGAAAATCGAATTCACCAAAATCAAAGCAAGAACAACAAATACCTCATTCTCGATTGAATTAACTTGTAGAGAAGGCCAAAAGAAGCGTAGCGGAAATCGCAATGCAGGAAAAGTAAAACTCGAGAAGGAATACCCAGAAGAGAAATCGCGAAATCATCCGAAAAAGGGAATGGAAACCCTAGCCAGAAATATATATTATATGACAGTGGTTGGTTAAGGAGAAGAAGAGGAAGATTGAAGAAGACGATGATGACGTGGACGGAGATGGAGCGTCGGATTGCAAGGAAGAAGAAGAAGAAGAAGAGTGGGAAAAGACGAAAAGGGGCAGAAGAGAGAGAAACTGTGAGCGGAACTGGAATTGGAATTGGTAGAGAGAGAAGGTTAGGGCTCGGCAACAACCCAACCAACACAGACACCAGAGACCACTGAGTCAACTCGCCAATTGCCATTCCGACTCAGTCACCACTCACTCACTTTCTCTTCCATTTACACAACACCCTTCCGTCTAAAATCATCCGACGTCGTTTCAATTTTAAATAATCTTTTTTTGCAATTGATTCCAAATTTTGCTGCCCTTTTTTTTTTTAATAATAAAAACTAAAATAATAAAATTTCATTTCTAAACAACCATAACTCTTTTATTCAATAAGAATATAGGCAATGATCAATTATGGTGTTGAACTGATTTCCAGTAAATAATGAAATTATAAGGTCATCCATTTTAGTTCTAAATCCTTAATAATATAAGTAACATTGTAATTAAGTTTATTGAAATTTTTTAAAAAAATACTATTAATTACATTAATTATAGAATATTCTACCAAGCATCCAACAAACTAGTTCTATGCCCTCAAATAATATAAGAGTCAAATATTGATTTTCGAATTCAAACTCGTGACTGCGAAATTGAAATAGAGTTATATTGACATCTAATATAACTTAATAATCATGGATTGTGGTTTTCAAAAAATAATCATGAATTGTAAATTCCAATTCTGTTTGAATAAAAAAAAAAACTACATGAAACAAACATTAATGTTGGCTTGGTTTTGTGGTGGGTTGAAAAATTGCCTATGCGTTTAATTTATTTTTAATAAAACCCGTTTTAATATTCGATGATATATATATTTCTTCCA
>JBBMKA010009809.1:3410-36028 GCA_037833695.1 Sechiopsis laciniata
AAATATGACTACGAAATAGCTTTGAATAGTAAACTTTAGAATTTTAAATGATTAAAGATCAAATTAATTATGACTACGAAAAAGCTAATTATTAGGGGTGAAAATCTACTTATGATGAACATTAGCATAAGTAGATTCTTATTGTAGATGCAAAATTAAGTTTACTTAACTTTCAAAATCTCATCAATAGGTTTAAAGTTTAAAAAATAAAAAGTCTAACAATAATAATTAAATAACATAATAATTATGTTATAAGTAAAAAAATATATATTTTAAACTAAATAATAAATTCGGATTGGTCGGATTGGGTTGGGTTAATTTTAGGTCAACCCTTGACCTAACTAAACCCATGAAAATTTCATCATTTTAAACCTAACCCAATCCATTTATATATTTAAGCCAAGCCAACCCGTCAAATTGAGTTGGGTTGATTCGGATTTCTCGAGTTGTCGGGTTATTTGTTCACCCCTACTAATTATTATTGTTGATGACTTATGAGATGGCAGGACCCAAATGGGGCAAATACTTTGTGGGCCCAATTCAATTTGGAGTATGCTGTGGTGCTGTTGTTTCTGGAATTGTTCTTGGTGGCCAAAGCCTCAAGGTTAGATTTTTCCATTAATATTTATTACTAAATTTAGATTCATAGATTCTTTTTTTAATATTAGATATTAATTTTACCAAGTTTATTTTTCACAATTCAAAATTTTCATTAACTAATCAAACAAATTTATACGAATTCAAGTTTCTATCACCCACTCATTTTGAACAATACAAATGTAATTGCACTACTAAGACCTTTCGAAATCACTTTATTAATTCAAACATATCCTCACGGTTTAGTTGATTAAATATACTGATATGTTAGGTAAGGTTTAATTTGATCTTTAATTTAAATTCCAAAATTTACTCATAGTTTATTAATATTTCTCAATTAAACCATTGAATTAAAAAAGTCAAAATTCATTAACAACGCATTATTAAATTATTGTTTTAATAACAGTCTTTTTTTTTTTAGACAAGTTTTAATAACATGTCTCTTAAACATCACACTTGAAAACAAATGTATAATTTTATTAGTGGTCAAATTTTGTTGATGAAGTTTATTGAATTTCATATCATTCGAGTACCAAGATCTAATATACAAATATATTATTAAGACAACAATATATCCCATTGTGGTCACAATTATATATCTTTGATTGTTTGGATTAGGACTAGCTTCCACGCACCTCGACTATTGTTACGGGATATAATGCTTGACCCTACAATATTTGAATATTAAGAAAACTTGTAAAAAATTAATTAGTAGGTACGTGCTCACCATGAATCGAACACTCCACCTTTTAATTCTTTGAGACATAATTTTCCAAATTACTTAAAAAGAAGGGACTATCTTATATGTTTAACTTACACATAAGTTTCGATAATATTTCATGAAAAAATAAAATACCTCATAATCTTTATACCATAGATGAACTATTTCACTTATTATTCATTAATTCTGAGATGAAATCACGTACAATCTTAATAGCATGAATGCAAGATAACTTTTTTAGGAAACTTACAAGAATAGCCAAATTTATGATCACTTTTAAAAATATTTAGCAACCAGAATCATATGTATTAATAATAATATTGTATTAATGATACATAATACTAATGACTATATATGAATGCAAATATTTTAAAATTTGACTACATTTCTAATTATTTTGTTAGAATAGCCTATCCATTATAATTTTCCTTTCTTTTTTTTTTTCTTTAAGAGGTCAACAACATATAAGATGGTTCGAAATTTTGATTCTTTAATCTCTTGATCAAGAATCAATTGAGCTATGATTGAGTTTTTTTTTTTTTTTTTTTTTTTGGCAGTATATTTATTTGCTCTCAAACCCAGATGGGACAATGAAACTTCATGAATTCATCATAATATATGGAGTGCTAATTTTGATATTGGCTCAAGTTCCATCTTTCCACTCTCTAAGGCATATCAACCTTCTTTCTCTCACTCTCTCTCTTGCTTACAGTGCTTGTGTCACTGCTGCTTCTTTACATTTAGGTAAGAAACAACAAATAAAAGGTTAATTATTTATGTATATTTTTACACTTTTCTTCATAGTTGTGTGAAATTACATTTAAGGACTTCTCATTACAGGTTTTTCCAAGAATGCCCCTTCAAGAAACTACTCTCTTAAAGGGTCAGCGGTCAGCCAGTTATTTAGTGCCTTCAATGGAATTTCTATTATTGCAACTACGTACGCATGTGGAATTCTTCCTGAAATTCAGGTATAAAATAAATTCGCTCCTTAAAAAAATTCATTATTTATGGTAATGGTGTTCAAAAAACCAAACAATTCATTATTTAACGAGTTGAGTTGGATTAAAATCCTATTTGAATTGGATTCAATTTAAATAAATAAAATTTTCATGGATTGTATTGAGTTGCTCTAATATATAGAGTTGAAAGAGAGTTGGTAGATTCACCAATCTAAATTTTTTGGTTATTTCAAAAATTCTCCGATCTAACCCAACTCAATCATGTACATTACTAATTCTTTAATTCTTTAGATTAAGTTATGAAATAAGTCTAAAATGTGTTTAATATAACATTAAATATTCAATTTTGTGTAAGCTGCTAGACTTCAAAATGTGTTTAAACGAGTATTCAAATTTTTTATTTTGTGTTTAATAAATTCATAAATCTGTGACATTGAATTGGAAGTTTTATCTTACTAGTCACAAAATTCAATTTTATGGCTTATAAATTTATTATTTGTAAGTAATGTTGAATAAACTAATATGTCATAAACTTATATGATACTTTCAACGTTTTGAAGTCTATAAAATATGAAATTTAAATTCGAAACCAAAACTTAAAATGTAACCAAAATATTGATATGTATAATACTATGTCCACTTTAGTTGTTATCAACCCACATTTTGGTTAGATTTTAAAAAATCAACCCAAATTAAAAACAAGTGCATGCGTTTTTGTTTTGAATAGAATTTTGGGTATTTCCTAAAAAGTACGGGTACATACTTCCTACAATTTTGTGAGAACAATAATGTGTAATGCAAAAACTATATATATATATATATACCTATATTATATTTGCTGCACAATTTTTAAAATAATTAATTTATAGTAAATGATTTTTTATCAGTGATAGAACTCAACTAGTAATAGAATGAGTATACTAGTGATAGAATTCAACTAGTGATAGAATTCTATTGGTGTTAGAACTGAATTTGAATTTCCTATTACAAATGAATTAGTTTTGATTTTGTGCTATAGATGAAAATACTTTACATTTAAAATCTGACATATTATTGTCCTCATGAATGAAGGGAAGTAAAGTTCCTAGAAAGCAACCAAATATTGCTTCCTAAATAAATTGAGAAAAAAAAAATGAGCTAAAAAATTAAAAAACCAACCGGTTATTGAACGAGTAAATTTTGCAGGCAACTCTAGCGGCTCCGGTAAAAGGCAAGATGTTGAAAGGGCTGTGTCTTTGTTACACAGTGGTAGGTGCCACATTTTTCAGTGTAGCAATTTCAGGGTATTGGGCATTTGGAAATGAGACAATGGGAACAATTCTTACTAATTTCATGGGCCATAGTTTATTGCCTTCTTGGTTTCTCATCATGACCAATGCCTTTTGCCTCTTGCAAATCTCAGCTGTCATCGGCGTAAGATTCTAATTCTTTAAATCTCTCAATTTTTCGTATCCTTATATTCTTCATTATTTGTGAGTATTTCGCAATTTTTAAATGGCATTTGTCGTGCACGTTTCGTAAGTTGATGAAGAATGCATCGAGATGTTAGGATAGATGTACATTATTTAATAAGATCGTTACAATAATCTGCATGTTTTTATTATCTATTAGATATATATATTTGGAGTACTACTTTTGCTTCTTTTGTTTCTTATGATTCAAGATAAATTGAAATTCAAGGTGTAGAATATGTTGAAATGTTGAAATAATATGAGAGTCAAATACCGATTTCTAGGATCGAACCGGTGATCGTAGTGTTGAATTCGATTATTATTACCAAACAATGAAATCACTAGGTCACTTAATCCTTTCGGTTACATTATTTTTTAACAATATTTGTTTGTCACGACCAAATCACAAGGAAAGGAATAAGTTTGAATATACATATATGTAGGGAAATTCAATAAGCTACAACTAATTGTTGATTTCACCTCATAACTATTTTGGTATAACATGTTTTATTAACTATATTCGAAATGTCTATTTATATATAGGTTTACTTGCAACTGACAAACGAAGCATTCGAGAAGAAATTCGCCGACCCAAACAAAGGTCAATTTTCAACTCGCAACATCGTGCCAAGGTTGGTATCACGGTCTTTATCGGTGGTAATCGCGACCGTTTTTGCCGCAATGGTGCCTTTCTTTGGGGATCTAATGGCACTAATTGGAGCATTTGGATTCATTCCTCTAGATTTCATAATGCCTATGGTTTTCTACAATGTGACTTTCAAGCCTTCAAAGGCTGGCTTTATTTTCTGGGTAAACACTTTGATTGTCGCCATTTCATCAGCGTTGGCTGCTATTGGAGGCGTTGCATCCATTCGACAAATCGTTTTGGATGCCAAAACTTATCGTTTATTTGCTAACATGTGAAAATCAAATATTAAGTGCTTACTTTAGTTTTGGAAGTTAACAAAAATGGAAATGGAATGAAACTTTTGAAATTGGTATTGGAAATTTATTTTGTTTAGCAAGTTTATCAAAATGGAAATGTATTGTTAGAGAATGAGCTCATTGGGCCTAATCAGGTTAGATTAGAATAGTGTATGTAGACTATGTTAGGTTTGTAATTGGTGTGTTTGGCAGAATAGAAGCACTATCTTATCAAATCTTCTCTATCTCTATAGTGGCTTCCTATACTCCTCTTGGTGCAATCTCATATTATGTCCCATGACATTAGTCGAGGTGTACGAAAGTTAGTTCGGACAGTCACTGATAAAAAAAAAAAAAAACAGATTGGAGGAAGATTGATGCATTCAAACGAGAGTGCTTCCTCTTTATGTTCTTCTCTTGCAAGATGGTGGGTCTCTTTGGATTCTCTCATTTGTTGTCGTTTTCGGGATTTTAGAACAGGGGTTTCGGGTTTTTTTGACGTTTTGATTCGTGGGTTTGTAGCAATTTTGAGATTGAAAGATCAAGAGCAATCGTACAAGGATCAGCCGATGGCGAAATCGAGAAAGGGCGATGAAGAAGAAGTGGTTCAGTTCATCTAAGTTGTGGAACTCGAGAATCTCAACTTTGATGACGAAATCTCCGATCAAAAATCCAATATGAACTTCGTAATTAACTATATCGAAGATTTATTTAACGATTTACTAATTTATTCCTTCTAGCTTTTAAGGGATTTTCATTTAATTCCCTGCTCCATTTTCTATGCTTAATTGAGCCCTTTCAGTACAAAAGCTTTTTAGTCGATAATTGTTTCAACGTCTAAATTAAGAAAGTGAAATGGAGCAGGGAGAAGCTTAGAAAATAAATAAATAAATAAATAATTTATTAATTAAATTTATGACAAATTTACCCTTCTTTATTTAGATGAAAATCCCTCGTATTTGATTTAATGGTTTAATTACAATACTTTTCATATTTGAAGGGTGAAAATTGATCAAATTAAAAAGTTAAAGAGTTAATGGTTACAAGCATTATAATTAAAAAGTAGTTTGTGCTTTTTTTACAAAAATAAATCACTCCTAGTGGAACTCACAATCACCTAATTAAAAGTCTGACCACCTTATCTATTAGGCCACTGATGATTTTTTGAAATGACTGTTTGTTTTTTTATTATTGATTTTAAATTTACATCTAAACAAGATTTTGACTCCAATTCCTTTACACAAAAACTACATCCAAACGAGTTTTTGACTACAACTCTCAATATTTAACTACTCAATATAATTCTCCAATATAACTTCTTAAGTTAAATCCTACCTAAATATGTCAAACAAACACTCCCTAGTAGCTCTAGTAAAAGGAGAGATGTTGAAAGAGTTGTGCCTTTGTACACAGTAATAGCTGCCACATTTTTCAGTGTAGCAATTTCTGGGTATTGGGCATTTCCATTTCATGGGCCATAATCTATTGCCTTCTTAGTTTCTCATCATTACTAATACCCTACTAGGTAATAATTATTACTAATTTCATGGGTCAAAATCTATTGCATCCTAATTCTTTAAATCCCAGTTTTTCATTCCGGTTCTCCAGATATTTTAAACGTACTTGGAGGTCGCTACAATATGATTTCATCTTAATAATTGTTAAAATATCTGTCTACTGCTATTAACTATTAGATATATACTTTTGCTTCTTTTGTTACGTATACCCAACGTTGTAAAATTATCAATTAGAGGTTTCTCAGTTAGAAAGATCATAGAGTTCAAGTATAAATTAAAAGAATCTCATGACTGATTCAAGATAAATTGAAATTCAAGGTGTAGAATATTATGTTGAAATGCTTTGAATTAGCTCTGTGATACTCTCAAAAACTAATTATAAGCACGTGGTCATTAATTTGTTTAAGGTTTATGAGGAGTGCTATTTAAACTCTTTTGTACCCTCATTTGATCATTTTGCATTTTGTGCTCTATATTCTCAATAAAAAGCTCTTTTTTAGAGAATTACACGTAAATATGTGTGTCGATCTTCTCGTTACATTATATTTGTTTTGTCACGACAACACCAACAAGAAAATTCGAGTTGGATTTCATGATTAGAGTTGATATCTTTTTGCATAAGAATTAGTTAAGTATCTTAATTTTTCCATTCATATGAATGAGGGAAATTTAATAAGCTAAACTAAAATTGCTGATTCCATTCGTATCTATTTCGGTATAATATGTTTTATTAACTATATTTCAACTGTCTATTTATATAGGTTTACTTGCAACCGATAAACGAAGCATTTGAGAAAAAATTCGCCACCCCAAACAAAGGTCAATTAATTTCAACCCGCAACATCGTGCCGAGGTTGATATCACGGTCGTTATCGGTTGTAATCGCGACCATTTTTGCAGCAATGTTGCCTTTCATTGCAATTGCACTAGTTGGACGATTTGGATTCATTACTCTAGATTTCATAATGCCTACAGTTTTTTACAATGTGACTTTCAAGTCTTTAATGGTGGCTTTATTTTCTGGCTGAACACTTTGATTGTGGCCATTTCATCAGTGTTGGCTGCAATTGGAGGCGTTGCATCCACTCGACAAGTCGTTGTGGATGTTAAAACTTATTGTTTATTTGCTGACATGTGAAAATCAAATATTAAGTCCTTATTTTAGATTATTATACAACAAAGTCTTGTTGAAGATATAGTTTTGAAAATATCCAAAATGGAAATTGATAGAAAATTTTTAGATTGGTAATATTGAAATGTATTTTGTTTGGGAAGTTGATCAAAATGGAAATGGATTAAGGACTGAAATTAGTATATATTTAGGAAATAGAAATATTTATTTTTTAAGTCAATGTCAATATGTGGTGTTGGAAATTTGATGTATGATATAAAATGTTGTAATTATTTCAGTTTTTTTTTTAGTGTTAAATTTATATATATCGCCACTTTAAGGTTCATAAAGAAAGCTTTCGGATATCATTATCATATTTTGAAATGGAATTTTGTTCTTGGAGTGTAAGGTGAGTATTCTAAAAATTTAAAAGAATCTGTAGAATTTAGAAAACTATTTAAGGCTGATTGGATAAACAACGTTCTTTTAATGATGTATGGATTTTACCTATGATACCCGCCTCCTTCCAACCATTTTTTAAGTTATGTTCGGACATGACCTAAATATTTCTTAATTGAATATATATAATACATGTTTGGTTGGCAGGCAAGTGAGATCTTGATTAGATTTTTTTTTTTTTTTTTAATGATTCAAGAAACATACTTGTTTCATAATCGTTTTTGTCTTTAATTTCTAAAAATTGGATATGCATAATGCATATTTCTGTCCTCTCATCATTTAGAATTTCAAACAAGGTTTTTTCTTGTCGTTTTTTTTTTTCTTTGAATAAAAATAGTTAAAAGTTTTGTTTTAAAAAATATGGTGTAACACCCCAGGCTCAAACTTTGGAATTCGGATTTGCACCTATGGGCCGGTACATTCCCATGCGATATGATCAAAAAAAATTTGTTGTTAACATCTTATTTCATCTCATTTTATCTTCTCTTATCTGTTTTCAAACACCCTTTATATGTGTAGATGTTTTATGTTTGAATTTACAAAATAAAAAAGAAAATAGAACGAGAGTAAAGTGTAGCATAAAAAAAAAGTAATTTAGAACCGTTAAATGTTGATGTCTACTTATCTGACTCAATTTGTACTACGTTTTATTTCAAATAAATAAATAAATGAAAACGAAATATTCCTAAACTTTACCCGAAATTTCTCCAAAAAAATCTTTCTAAATATTTCTCCAAAGAAAAATCTAAACTTTACCCAAAATTTCTCACAATTTCCACATCGTGTCATTATTAGATGATGAGTGGCACTGCTCGATTGGGGCCGAGAGCTACTTTCTTATCATAATTAAGAGAAAAAAAAAATTGAAAAAAGAAATGGGAATTGAGGCACTAAACTCCGGCGATACGGCGGCGAGAGAGATGGAGAACGGCGGCGCTCACGTCAAGTCCACGGCGGAGCTCGACGCCGGAACACTGTTTGTGCTTAAATCCCGAGGTTAGTTTTTAAATTCTTCGTTCTATGGTATATTGATGAAGTTAGGAATTGTATTTTCAATTCAAATATTTTTTTCTTCATTAGTTTTGCTTTTGGTTTTTAATTTTCCGGTGATTAGAAAATCGGCTGGAAATTTAGGACCCATTTGTGTTTTTTGTTTTTTAAATTTAAATTTATTCTTATCCAAATTTTTATGATGTATCTATCTTTTCTTAATAAAATATGTGAATGATAACCTAACTTTTAAAAATAAAAACAAGTTTTAAAAGCAAATTTTTTATGTTTCCAAATTTTAGTTTGGTTTTTATAGATATAGGTGAGATATAAATATTCAAATAAGAAAAAACTTATTGTAAACTAATTGATGTAGGCTTGAATTTCAAAAATTAAAAATAAAAAATCAAATAGTTATCAAATGGGCCTTTAGAAATCAGCACTGCACCGGCGGCACCGATCATTTCTGTTTTGTTCTCTCTTTTTTTTTATGGAGAAATTTTTTGTTTTGTTCTATGTTACCTCAGAGACGCTTTGATAGATCGTGCTACATCAGGATATTACAGCCTAAGAACGGATTAGTGATAGTTACAAAGAAAAATAATAGTAATTAACACAAATATCCCTATCTTTACCAAATTTGAAAATTCTATTAAATTTTGAGCTGCTTTTTATTTTGTAATATATTCTAAAATGAGAATTAAAAAATAAAAATAATTTAAATAAGTAAAAATCTGTATGAAAACAGATTTTCAATCTATACAGTCAATTTGAAGAAAATATTATCTTCCCCTGCCTCTCAAGTTAAACCGGAGAGGTGTCAAGATTTCTTTTTTATTCTGTTAACATTTTGTGAAATGTGGATTCCAACCTATTTTTAATTAATAGATGGTATAAGATGTCATTAGAACTATATATTTATTGATAAAATTAAAAATAATTTATATAATATACCATTAAACCTATATTCTTATTGGCAAAACTTGATAATTTATTTTAGATAGATTTACATATCAATTATTAATAGATTAAATTTATTAAAAATTTTGTTTAAAAAAAAAAAGTTAAGAACTTAAAATGAAAATGATTTATACTAAAAGTTCAATCTCACATAATTAGTTAAGATAAAAGGAACGCCTTTTTTTAATTTGAAAATTATGTTCGCATAAAAAAAGTAAAAAGGCATGAAAAACCCTACTAAATTGACTTAAAGAAAATATTTTGTCCTCACTTATTGGATTGCAAATAATTTTTCTTTACCACCACCAAGTTTGTGACAAGTCTATTTTTTGAAGGGCTTTATGTAGAATTAAGCCAAATTTAAAAAATAATTATAAATATGATCAAAAGTAAAAAATTTAGCAAAAGTAAAATTTGTTTTTAATCAAAGAAATTCATTTTAATAATAATAAAACAAAAATACCCCTCCCCTTCGATCGACAAGAAAGAAACCCATTTTATTAAATACTGTTTCAAATTTTGGTTTAGTTATTAAAAACGTAGGTATTGTACATATCAAAATGAGAAAAGTAATTCATATCTTTTTCTTAAAAAGATATTGAGGAATCTTCGAGTTGGATCCGAATTTGGGAGATCAATAACCACATAGAGCTGTGATACAATATTAACTAATATGAGGTTTCACCTCAAAGTTCATTGGTAATGAGGAGAATAACTCATATTTCTTATAAAGATATTGAGAATCCTCACATTTTTAATGTGAGACAATTGCAAAAAGTGAGTATCTCCCATACGTAGGATGAAATAGTTGTTGTAAGCTTAAATTTCAAGAGGAAAAAATTAAAAAATAAAATGATTATGGATATTTTGATTTTTTATTTTATTTTAAAAGTTTAGTGTTTTAATTTTTTTTTCTTTTGATAAAAATATATCTTTTATTAATTATGGCCCTTTTGATAACCTTTTTATTTTTTGTTTGTGAAAATTAAGCCACAACAATTACTTCATTCTAAAATTTCTTATTTTGGTATTAATATTTTACCTATATTTTTAAAAATTAAACCAATTACAAATTTTGAAGTAAAAAAAAGTAGCTCCAAAAAAATTGTTTTGATTTTTGAAATTTAATTAGAATTCAAATACTTTCTTAAAATAGGATGGGTATTTTGTAGAGAATTTGAGGGTAGACAAACTTAAATTTACAAAACCAAAATCAAGATTTATGATCCCGATAATTATTTTGTTTTTAGTTTTTAATTTTTGAAATTTAAGACTACAACAACTTTAATATATGTTTTTTTAAATAAATATCTACATTTTACCTATATTTTAAGAAACTAAACCAAAATTTAGAAGAAAAAAAAGTAGCTTCAAAAAACTTATTTTTCTTTTTGAAAGTTAGTTAGTATTCACATATTTTCTCAAGTTAAACCGGATACATGGTAGGGAAGATGGAACATATTGTAGGAAATTCAAGTAAAAATAAGTTTAAATTTCAAAAATAAAAAACCAAATAGTTATTAGATGAAGCCTAAATAATTATCAAACGAGACCTAAATTGTTCAACTCTTCTCAACTTTGACACGATTATAATATTTTATATGTATATTTTTGGCATGGATGATAGGATCATGGTTGCATTGTGGGTATCACTTGACAACATCCATAGTGGCTCCGACACTACTAAGCCTTCCTTTTGCTTTGAGTATGTTGGGTTGGGTTGGTGGAATCATAAGCCTTATTCTTGGTGCTTTGGTCACTTTCTATTCCTACATTCTCTTATCTCTAGTTCTAGAGCACCACGCTATGCTCGGTTTTCGTCTATTTAAGTTTCGAGACACAGCTGCTTATATTTTAGGTACGTCTTTTTAATTTTATCAACTCCACAATAATTTACCAAATCAAATTACTTGAAAAAAAAATAATAATAAAATTTATGGTAGTGTACAATTAAAATTATTAAAATATTATTTTTGGTCTATAAACTTTTTTTTTCCATATATTTAGTTTTAGTCAATATACTTTCAAGTAAAGTTTAAAATTAATTCATAATGTTGGTCTGTTGTTCATATTCTTTTAACTGTGGTCTTTATGAGTTTTTATTGTGTTTTTTTAATTATTATTATAATTTAATTAATTTTAATTAAAAATAACTTTAAACTTATTGTAGGTATCAATATTAATAGTTTATTTTTAAAGGAACCAATATTAAGTTTTGATGAAGTATATACACTAAAATTGAACATATATGAAAATATAAGATAAAAAATGATTTTTTATTAGAGAATTTGACGAAGATATTGCTCAACTATTATACTCGTTTGGTGAAAAAAAAACTAACCTAGCGAAAATTTAAGAATACTAATAATTTTGCATTTATGATTTTTGAAGCATGTTTTGTGGTGTTGGGCATTTACCTTTTTTTTTTTTTTTTTGAAAAGATTTACCTAATATTGTATGTAGCGTGAAATTTAAATTTTTTACAAAAATGTAATGATAAAAACTTATCACATGTTCAATTATATATTTTTTGTTCTAATAAATAAATAAATAAATATATATATATATATAGCGAAATTTATACCTACCTACAAAAAGAAGTTTTAATATTTTTATATGTATAGCAAAAAAACCAATAGCATATCATTAGTAACACTTTTCTTTTAAAAATAATTAGGTAGGTAAAAGAAAAATAGGACAAAGCATGTAAAATTATCAAATTGTTCATGTTTTAATCAGTTTTCAACCAATATTTTTCAATTACTTCGTTGATAGCTTTCAATTGCGGATGATTGCTAAAAAAATAATAATAATAAATAGAATTGACATTTTTTTTAAATAACTAAGTAAAAATTTGTTATCAATAAATTACTTTTAAAAAATGTTTTAATGATAATAGACACCCTAAAAGGTAAACTTTTGTTTTTAAATTTATTCTCCATAGTGAAATTTCAAAAGAGTTTTTTTTTTTTTTTTTTTTTTTTTTTTTTTTTTTTAATCTTGACCGAGTTTTGAAAAATAAAAAAAATAATAGTTTCCAAACTCATTTTATATTTTTTGTAATTGACAATGATTTAACATATTTTAAAAGGGGTTATTTTAGGAATAAGTCAAATTGTAAAAGTATTTACGATACTAGGCAAAAAAAGAAGCAATCATAGTCATCGTATTAATAATTATACGGTATTATTATATGGTATTATTATTAATAATATTATATTAATATACAATATTATACTACTAATAACATATAATATTGTATTAATAATACATAATAATGTATTAATAATACAAAATATTATATCAATAATAAAATAATAGTGTATAATGAGTATTAATAATACCATATTTTTTATTATGAATGTAAATATTTTCAAATTTGTCTAGATTTGCAATTATTTTGTGAAGTTTGACTATCGAGCACAATTTCCCATTTTAAAAAAGAAGTACCGAAATTTTAAAAATATATATAAACTAAATATGACTAGAAATAGCTAATTAATTTGAATAGTAAACTTTCGAATAAAGGTGTTTAAACAATCCAACAACTCGAATAATCTGAACCAACTCAATCTAACTTGACAGGTTGAATTGAGTTTAAATTAATGAAATTTTTGTGAATTGGATTGGGTGAAGAGTTGACATAAAATTAACGTGAATAATCTGAATTGATTATTAAATTTAAAAAAATAGCTATAACATAATTATATATATGCGTATATTTTATTTTATTTATTTATTATTTTATTATTTTTAGACTTTTTATTTTTCATTATTTTTTAAAATATTTTTAAGTCTTTAGAATGCATCATAAAAATATATAGTTAAATTAAAATATATAGTTAAATTATGTCATCTATTTTGTTGATTTTAATTATCTATTTGCTTTATGGAAGTCGAATTATGTGAACTAGTTTTGTTGTTTTAGTGTCTATTTTGTTTTATGGAAGATAAATGTATTTGTTGTTATGTTCTATGATTGGAATCTTCTATATAAATCATGAGAAAGATGACTTTTGATTGAATATTTTTTCATGTTTAATATTTATATCAATTTCATTATATTAAATATCATATTATATCTCTTCTCAAAAAAAAAAAAATCATATTATATCTATTTAATATGATAATGGTTGGATATTGTATTTTGTATATGTAGAGTTGTATGACTTTGATAAAAGGATATTTATATTTGCACATATTGATGAACCCGATAACTCAACCAAACCCAACCCAAAAATATAAATATTGAATTGAGTTAAGTTGTCTCTTTAATTGGGTTGGATCGTGTTGGGTTGAAAAAGTGATCAATTCGAATATTTTAGTTAGTTCAAAAATCTCCTTCAACTCAATTCAACCCAACCCAACTCATATATCTTCCTACTTTACAAAATTTGAATGATTAACATCAAATTATATATTACTACTAAATAGCTAATTAACAAAGAGGAAATGAATGCAACAATAAATTATTGTTAATGACTTATGAGATTGCAGGTCCCAAATGGGGCAAATACTTCGTGGGCCCAATTCAATTTGGAGTATGCTATGGTGTTGTTGTTTCTGGAATTGTTCTTGGTGGCCAAAACCTTAAGGTTAGATTTCCCATTATATACTATTACCAAATTTAGATTCATAGAATCTTTTTTTAATATTAGATACTATTTTTTACAATTCAAAATTTTCATAAACCTATCAAACAAATTATACAAATTCAAGTTTCTATCACCCACTCATTTTGAACAATACAAATGTGATTGCACAACTAAGACCTTTCGAAAGCATCTTATAAATTCAAACATATCTTCAAGGTTTAACTGGTTAAATATGATAGGTGAGGTTTAATTTGATCTTTAATCATTTAAAATTCCAAAATTTGCTCATAGTTTATTAATGTTTTTCAATTAAGCCATTGAATTAAAAAAAAAAGAAAAAAAAAAGGGCAAGTTCATTAACAACACATTGATGTAACATTAAATTATTGTTTTAATAACATACTTAGATGTAGGAGTGATAATAAAAATTGAAAACTGACCAAATTGAATCGAACCAAATCGATTTATTGGATTGGTTCAGATTTTTCACATAATATTGGACATATTAATTTTTATTTGGAGAAACTCTAAGTTATTGGACTGGTTCCATCTATAATAAAAATTAATAGAATTGAAACGAACTAATAATGATATATTTACTTTCATTTTCCTTTTATATATTAATTTAACTTTTTATTGATAAATAACTAATTATTTTTGTTTAATTTAATTATAAGTTTAGAAAAAAAATTCAAATGGGGTTGGAAATAAAATAACAAGTAAAATAGTAAAAAAAAATTAAATTATAGGGAAACTTAATCAAAATCGAGTCAATGATTTTGTACTTTAATGAACATTCGTTTCTCTTTTTGTCAAATCAATTAGATCATATCGAATCAATGGTTTTTCTTTTTATTGAACATTCGTTCAATTTTTCTTTTTGTCAAATTTATCGGATCAATTCAATTCTCTGTTTGATCTAAAATAGAAGAAAGCTCTATCAATATCACCCAAACATGTCACTTAAACATCACTTGAAAATAAATATATAATTTTATTAGAGATCAAATTTTGTTGAAGTTTATTGAATTTCATATCATTCAGTTGATACCATGTCCTTAATGTACAAATATATTAATAAAACAAACCTACATTAATAATCATAGAGTGGCCTAGTCGTCAAACCAACTAAAGATGATACGATTTTTTAAATTACTTTAAAAAGGCGAGATTATTTCTTTTTCTTTTTCTTTTTCTTTTTTTTGAGATTATACAATTGGGAGTAGAGGGACTTCAACCCAAGACCATTTGATCATTAGATGTACACGGAAGTCGCTGAACTATTGCTCTTGTTGGCAGATTATTCTATTTGTTTAACTTTGCTTAGATAAAATTACACGTAGGTTTTATCTAAACTTAGGCATAAGTTTAGATAAAATTAATTAAAAATAAAATAAATTCCATCCATTAATCGATGATGATTTCACACTAGAAAAATAAGAAGACCTCTTATTGATTGGCTACTTCATTAATTATCCATTAATTTTGAGATGGAACAACATATTATCTAATATTAATTTGGAAAAAAAAAATTAGTCCTTTTTTTATAAAATAATATTGGAGAAGAGAGATTTGAACCTATAACTTCATGATTACTAAGTTATACAAGACGTCGATAGAGTTCTACTTTTGTTGACATACTTTTTTTTACCTTAAGTTGGTGTATGTTTTTGATTTTACGTTTATTCTTACTTTCATTTATAAATTTATTTTACAATAATATTAAAATCATCACTTCATCAATATATTAATATTTAAAATAAATTTAG
This sequence comes from Sechiopsis laciniata, assembly GCA_037833695.1. Lineage (NCBI taxonomy): Eukaryota > Viridiplantae > Streptophyta > Magnoliopsida > Cucurbitales > Cucurbitaceae > Sechiopsis > Sechiopsis laciniata. Next base: position 19,467 of record JBBMKA010009809.1, read on the forward strand.
TCATTATCATATTCAACAATAAGTCGTGTATTTTTTCCTATAACTTCTAACAAATCATTAGACTTTAAAATTTATTACGAGCAAGAATAAAAGTTTAGATCATTTTCTTTTTCAAGAGGTCAACAACATAAGAGATGAACTCTGATATCTCGATTTTTAAAATATATACAAATGAGCTATGTTCGAGTTTATTTTAAAATTTTCCCCATTTCTTTTGGCAGTACATTTACTTGCTCTCAAACCCAGATGGGACAATGAAACTTCATGAATTCATCATAATATTTGGAGTGTTAATTCTGATATTGGTTCAATTTCCATCTTTCCATTCTCTAAGGCATATCAACCTTCTTTCTCTCACTCTCTCTCTTGCTTACAGTGCTTGTGTCACTGCTGCTTCTTTACATTTAGCTAAGAAACAACAAATAAAAGGTTAATTATTTATGTATATTTTCACACTTTTCTTCATAGTTGTGAAGTTACATTTAAGGACTTCTCATTACAGGTTTTTCCAAGAATGCCCCTTCAAGAAACTACTCTCTTAAAGGGTCGGAGGTCAGCCAGTTATTTAATGCCTTCAATGGCATTTCTATTATTGCAACTGCTTAAGCATGTGGAATGCTTCCTGAAATACAGGTAAAAATCGGTTGGATAACTATTTTATTTTTAGTTTTTAGGTTTTGAAATTTAAGTCCAAAATAATTACCTTACTCTATATTTTTTCTTACTCGAATATATATCTCTTACCTATAATTTTACAAACCAATCAAAATTTGGAAACAAAAAAAAAAGTAACTTCCAAAAATTTGATTTTATTTTTGAAATTTATATAGCATTTACACACTTTCTTAAAGAAAGATGGATATATTGTTGGAAAGATAGAATACATTATAAAAAAAATTGAGTAAAAATAAGCTTAAATTTCAAAAATAAAAAATAAAAAATTAAATGATTATGAAAGAAAGCCTAAAAACTTCATTATTTATGGAAGATGTTCAAAAAATATGATAGCCCAAATAATCATTATCAACCCAACTCGATGGGACGAGTTAGGTTAAAAACCTATTTGAATTGGATCGATTCATATAGATGAAATTTTCATGGACTAACTTGATTTGCTCTAATATATAGGGTTTTAAGCGTTAGTAGTAGATTTACCAACGTAAAAATTTTGGTTGTTTCGAAAAATCCTCTCACCCAATCCAATCATGACATTCCTAATTCTTAGATTAAGTTGTCAAATAAGTTTAAAATGTGTTTAATTTTGGTTAAGCTGCTAGACTTCAAAATGAATCTCTATTTTGTATAAATATTTGAACTTTTAATTTTGTAAATTTATTAGACATTGAATGTGATGTTTTATCTTATTAGCACAAAATTCAATTTTGTGACTTATAGATTTATTTTTTTGAAAGAATTGTTAGAATATATGACTAAAACTAACATTTCATAAATTTGTGTGCAACTTTAAACGTTTTGAAGTCTATTAAATATAAAATTTAATTTGAAAACAAAGTTTGAAATTTAACCAAAATATTAAAATAATACTATGTCCACCTTCGCTGTTATCAATCCACATTCCACATTTTACTTCGATTTTCAAAAATCAACCCAAATTAAACTCAGTTTTTTACAAGGAGATAAAAGCTATTGGAAAGAATGATTGAGAAAAGGATGACTATTTTCAAAAATAAAAAACTTAAGATTCGGTTAACATTGAAATGAATTGTTTAACATTGGAAAAATGTAAGGTAGCGGTGTGTTCCAAATACTATAAAATAAGTATATAGCTTTGGTTTCAAAGCATCTAAGTAAAAAGCATTTTAAGTTTGGTATACTGATTCTAGTTAATCTTCTTTTGTATTTTCTTGTGGAGAGTGGGACAAAAGAGGTGAGTATTATAAGGTTTAAAGAGAATATTTATGTAATTGGGGTTGGGAAAAGAATTCGAAGGGATTATAACAATTTTTCACCGTAAAAGTTCTTTCTGTCCATGGTTTTTTTTTTTCTCCAATTTGAGAGTTTTTTCACGTAAATTCTTATGTCCTCTTTGCTTGTTTTTCCTTTTTAATTTTTTAGTTAGTTTCTGCTTATTCCTGCGGTAATTAGAAAAGAAAAAAAAATACCCTAACAAGTGGTATCAGAGCTTTAGGTTCGTAGTTTTTTATTTTCTGAGTATGCTCTATGGTTGTAGCTTTGTCTCAGCTTTCACATCAAAAAAGAATTCTTGAAACGAAATATAGGTAAGAGGTTTGCTAAGATTGAAGCAGAGATGTCAAACTTTACAAGATTGACGTGGAGAAGTTTGATGAAAGGATGATCATCGACTTGTGGCAAGTACAAGTTCGAGATGTGTTGATACAATATCGATTACACAAGAATTTGAAGAGAATACCAAGGTGTGATGCTTCTAAAATAAAAATATTAAGTGGTGATAATGATCTTATAGAGTCTAGTGGTGATTCAAACTGAAGTTCTAAGAAGTCAAGTAATCAAGGGAAGAAGAAAGAGTTTGTCAATATAAAAGCTTGGTAGGAATGCAGAAGACTAATCACATGAAAGAAAATTATCCTAGCAGAGCAAGTTCTTCAAAGGGTTAAGGTTCAGATGCTGACGTGGTTTCTCTTTCTAGAGGAGATGGTGGCTTCTTCTGAAGAAAGAAAGAAATCATCCTCATGGTAGAGGATGCGGTGTCAGCAGTTCTACAAGTTTGCACATGGGCATTGACTTGACGGTTATGCAAAGTGTGTGTTAGAAATTATGTCGAGGGCAGTAAAACATCCTGGTTAGTCAAGTTGGTGGAAGTTGCACCATGAATTTCAGTAAGGTATATTGACATGTGACGAAGAAGAAAAATCTTGGAATGTGAGATTTTAAGTGATTTACTTTTATGGTGGAATAGGTGTAATTCATAGAGTTGAGAATATTGTTGTAGTAGAAGGTGTGGATTCTTCAAATATCTTGTCAGGGTAGAATTTGTTGGGTTTTTTACAAAATATTATAAGTGAATTGTCCAATATCGCAAAGATGCAAGGCAATGATGTGCTTCAAGCACTATAAAAGGAGCATGTGGCTTTGGTTTCAAAGCATCCAAGTCATAAGTATTTTAAGTTTAGTGTACTAATTCTAGTTAAATTCCTTTAGGATTCTCTTGTGGAGAGTGGGACAAATGGTGTGAATAGTATAAGCTTTGAATAGAATATTTATGTAATTGGGGTCGGGGAAAGAATTCCGTGTGATTATACAATTTTTTACATAGTGAAAGTTCTGTCCGTGATTCTTTTTCTCTGATTTAAGAGTTTTTTCACGTAAATTCTCGTGTTTTCATTTGCAGTTTTTTCTTTTCATTTCTTAGTTTTTTTTTTTTTTTTGTTAATTTCTGCAATAATTATGGAAGATTTCTCCCAACAAACAAGTGCATACGTAGTTTTTAATAACGTGTTTTTGTTTTTAAAATTTAGTTAAAAATTCAAATAATTCCTTGAAAGAGTTGAAAAAGAAAGTGAGAAAAATGAACTTAGTAATTTTAAAAAAACAAACAAATTTTGCAGGCAACTCTAGTAGCTCCAGTAAAAGGCAAGATGTTGAAAGGGTTGTACCTTTGTTACACAGTGATAGGTGCCACATTTTTCAGTGTAGCAATTTCTGGGTATTGGGCATTTGGAAATGAGACAATGGGAACAATTCTTGCTAATTTCATGGGCCATAATCTATTGCCTTTTTGGTTTCTCATCATGACCAATGCCTTTTGCCTCTTGCAAATCTCAGCTGTCACTGGTGTAAGATCCTAATTCTTTAAATCCCTCAATTTTCATATCTTTATATGCTTCATTACTTGTGAGCATTTGGCGATTTTTAAATGGCGTTTGCCGTGCGTGGTTCGTAAGTCGGTGAAGAATGCATCGAGATGTTAGGGTGGATGTGTGTTATTTAATAAGGTCACTACAATATGATTACACCTTAATAATTGTTGGAAAATCTACCCACTCCTATTAATTATTAGATATATACTTTTGCTTCTTTTGTTTTGTATATCCAACTTTGTAAAATTATCAGTTATAGGTTTCTCCGCTAGGAAGATTATAGAGTTTAAGTTATGTCCCTTTGCATTTTCTTGTAGCTTGAACTCTGTAAAGAAAGAATTTCATGATTGATTCAAGATAAATTGAAAATTAAGGTCATGTAGATTATGTAGAAATACTTTGAATTAGCTTTTGACACTTTGAACAAGTAAGCACATTGGTCATTAATTTGTTTGAGGTTTAAGAGGAGTGCTATTTAAATCCTTTTATACCCCCATTTGATCATTTTTCATTTTGTACTTGTTGATCTAAATTCCAGATTGCATACCAAAATCTAAGATCTAAACAAAGCTATAGAGATGAAATTAAAGCATAGTAAAGAAGGAACAAAGAGAAGAAATTGCACATCGATATAAAATTGTTCAGACTTTCTTACTCCACTGTTCAGAATGTGAGATGATCAATCTGATCACTCTCACTTACAATTGTCATTAATAGAATCAAGGGGCTCTCAATGGTGGCTAGGGCTTTTTCTCTCAAAGGTAGAAGAAACCCTATGGAGCTTTATATATAGCTCAATCACACACCCTACAAATGGTTAGTTAACCTAACCCCAAAACTAACCAAAGTTTACAAAATTCACCAAATGGGTTAATACATGATGTGTAATTCACAAATTAACAAAATACCATCTTGAAGTATATATCATAAAATGACATCAAAATATCAGAATTGATTTCGAAATCATCAGAAGCTCCAAACACACTTGGATCAAAACATGCTCAAGAAGAAAAATCATAATATCATAATTCCAGACTCACCTGGATAGAAAGTTTCCCAATCAGAGCAACACAAAACAAATTGTCAAACAAACTTGGCTCAGAATTCGCCCATACAGAGCAAATCACATAAGTACTCAAACCTTTCAGAAGACAAAGATTTTATTAGAATATCAGCAAGATTGGGAATTGTGTTCACATTCAACAATGTCAACTTGTTCTCAACAATAACATCTCTAACAAAATGAAATCTAACATCAATATGCTTAGTTCAATTATGAAAAGCAAGATTTCTAGACAATGTTAGAGCACTATGGCTATCACAATACAAATAAGTTAGACAATCAAAATCAAGCATTTCAGATATCAAACCTTTGAGCCACATAGACTCCTTCATTGCATCAACCAAAGCAATATATTCAGCCTCAGTCAAGGACAAAGCAACAATTAACTACAAGCTAGATTTCCTACTAATAACATTGCCAAACAACATGAAAATATATCATGAGAGGGATCTCCTCCTATCAACATCAGCAGCATAATCAGAATCAACATAACTAGTCAAAATAGATTCCTCAGAATTATCAAATCTCATATACAAAAGATCCTTAGAAACAGAGCCTTTAGTATACCTCAATATCTATTTAGCTGCTTACTAGTAAACCTTACCAGGATTGCTCATGTACCTGCTAACCAAACTCATCGAGTGTCCCAAATTAGGCCTACAAGATATCATTGCATACATAATACACCCAACAAAATTAGAATAAGGAACCTCTTTCATATCTTGAATATCATCATCAGAAGATGGCGACTATTTTGATGACAATTTGAAATGTTGAGCTAATGGAGTTTTCACTTACCTGCTACTTTCTATGTGAAAACGTTTCACAATACCAGCTAGATACTCAGGTTAACTGATACTGAAACTGTGATTACCACAGTCTCTACTTAACTCCATGCCCAAAATCTTCTTAACAGCACCCAAATCTTTCATCTCAAATTTGCTATTCAACAAGTCTTTTACCCTTTCAATCTCAACAACACTGTTCAATGCAATCAGAATATCATCCACATATAACAGAAGAAGGATGAAACAATTTGCACTAACATTCTTTCTGTAAACACAAAAGTCAAAGAAATTTTTAGTAAAACCATTTTCAGATATAAACGAGTCAAAACACTTATTCCACTACTTCGAAGACTGCTTAAGGTCATAGGTGGACATTTTCAAATGACAAACCATATCACATTGACCATCTACTTCATATCCAGGAGGTTGTTTCATAAAGATATCTTCATCCAATGTTCAATGCAAAAACGTTGTAGTTACATCCATCTGTTCCAACTCAAGATTGAATTGGACAGCCATTGCCAAGTAAGGATATAATAGAAGAATGTGTAACAACTGGAGAAAAAACTTCAGTGTAGTCAATCCCCTCTTCTTGTGTATAACCTTTAGCAACCAATCTAGCTTTAAATCGAGGTTGAGCAAATCTATTAATTTCTAGTTTCATCTTAAACAACCATCTGCAGTTTATAACTTTATAGTTATCAGGTCTCTCCACCAAAGTCCAAGTTGGATTCTTCTTCAGATAAGCTATTTCTCTATCCATCGCCTCAATCCATTCAACAGAATGCTTGGAATTTAAAGCTTGTTTATAGGTATTTGGATAAGAAATGCTTTCTTCTTCATAACAGTACAAAACATAACCTGTAAATCGAACTTCATCATATCTCAATAGAGGTTTCATTACCCTATTCTGCCTATCTCTGGTAAGTTAATAGAACTGAATATTCGGATTAACAATAGGGCAATTTGTTGAACGTTACCCTCTGAACAAGTAGAAACATCATTTGGCTCAAGATCAACAACAGGATAAGATTGAGCACTATCATCAATATGCATAGATGGCTCAGTAGAAGAATCTCTCAATGTAGAAGCAGTAGAAGAAGTTAAATCAGTATTCGATTCTTTGCCAAGTAACTCAATCTCATAACTCATCTGCTTGGCAACTTCTAAATTATTTTCAACTTCACTGCTAGAAGTCTGTTTCTAGGGAAATAATTCTTCGTTAAATTTGACATCTCTACTTACAAAACATTTCTGATCTCCTGGTTCAAGAGACCAAAGGTTTTATTCTTTAAGTCTAGCGGGATAACCAATAAAGATACATTTCTTGGCTCTAAAATCCAGCTAATCTTACTTAGTATGTGCATAGGTTGTACAACCAAACACTTTCATATGGTTCAGATTTGGTGGAGAACTCATCCAGATTTCTTGAGGAGTCTTAAAATCCAAAGCAGTTGAAGGACTTCTATTAATGATGTAAGTAGCAGTATTAACCGTCTCACTCCAAAAGACTTTGGGCAAACCAACAAAAGATAACATGCATCTTACTTTCTCCAAAAGGATTCTATTGAACCTCTCAGCAAGTCCATTCTGTTGAAGGGTGCCAGGAATAGTCAGAAATCTCTTAATACCAGATTGTTTGAACAATTCGTTAAAGTTTTGATTCAAGAACTCCAACCCATTATCTGTTCTCAAGGCCTTGACTTGCTTTCCAGATTCCTTCTCAGCCAAAATCTTCCACTCTTTAAATTTCTGAAATGTCTCATCTTTGGTCTTTAACATAAAGACCCATAATTTTCTAACATGATCGTTAATCAGGGAAAAAAAGTAACGTGCTCTACCATGAGTTTGGACCTGAGCAGGGCCCCAGAGATCAGAATGAATATAATCTAATATCCCTTTTGATTTAAATTGTGAAGCCTTTACTTAATCTGGTAAACTTGCCTATAATGCAATGCTCACAATTTTCAATAGTTAATGGCTTCAAAACTCCCAATAAGCTTGATTAGATAAGCAATCAAGTCCTTTATGACTGATGTGGGCCAATCTATTATGTCAAACTCTTATAGCCTTCAAATTCAAATCAGAAACTACATTGACCTCGCCCTGAATAGCTTGACTTTAAAGAATATAAAGTCCTTTAACAAGTTTTCCAGTCATCTTAACTTTTTTGTTTTTACTAATCACCAACAAACCATGATGAAACTTGTAGTCATAACCAGCAACATCAAATATTCTCAATGAGATAAAGTTTTGTCTTAGACCAGGCACATATCGAACGTCAGATAGCAATTTGACAGAATCGTCATCTATGCTAAATCGAACAGTGTCAATTCTCTTAACCTCACACTATTGCCTATTTTCCAGAGTTACCTTACCTGTATCAATATCTTTCAAATCTTCAAAGTAGTGCTTATAATGGGGTATATGGAAGGTACAACCTAAATCCATAATCTATTGACTCTCATAACGGTCATTAGAATTTCTGACCATAAGAACCTCAATCGAATCATAACCATCATGGACATGGGCATCTGTTTTAGGCTTCCTAACAGGTAACATGTCTTTCCTTTTCAGAACGAGACAATTATACTTGATATGCCCTTCACCTTTGCAGTAATTACAAGTAAAACTCTTTTTCTGCTCTTTTGGCTCTTTCTTCTTCTTTAGAAATTTCGAGCTAGGTTTACTTGACTTACTACTCTAACCTTTTAAAAATTTACTTTTCACAAAAAGAGCCTCAAAATCCTTCTTCTCAATCTTCATCTCTAATTCCCTAGATCTAAGCGAGTCAAAAATTTTGTTTATGGTCAACTTTTCACTATCGTAATTAATGACTGACTTAACTTCTTTGTACTTATCAGGTAATGAATTTAGGAGAATTATAGCTTGATTCTCAGTATCAAGCTTCTCTCTAGTATTGGCCAGGTCACCACAAATGTTGTTAAACACATCAATATTTTCCTCTAAACTCTTAAACGGATCCGTTCTAAACTTAAATAGCATCTTCTTCAAATATATCTTATTTGTCAGTTATTTAGACATGAGTAATACTTACCAACTTATTGGTGCATACCTTGAACATACTTACTTTCATATATGAGGATAATATTGTGCCACATAAGTATATATAAAATGAATTAAAAATATATATAAAAAATGATGATTTGACTCATGATATATACTTATATGGCACAATATTATCCTCATATATGTTGGCAAGTATGTTCAAGGTACGCACCGGTAAGTTGGTAAGTATTACTCTTTGGACATATAAAACTCTTCAAGTTTGGCCCACAGAGTTGCTACATCATCTATGTTACTAACCCTACTTAAGACATTGCCAGCCAAATGCAGGATAATGGTGTTATAGGCTATCTTGCATGACTCTAATTTTTCGTCCTCATTCATGGTTAGAGGCCACTTAGGAGAGACATCTAAGGCTTTTGCAACTTTCTGTTGCACCAATAAGGCTTTCATTTTTCTTTTCCATAAGCTAAAATCCCATTTCCCATCAAATTTATCTATAACAAATTTACCCGACATAATTGTAGATAATCACAAAGCAAGAAAGCAAAACAATCAGATAAATGCAAGCTTCAATCAGAAAACAATCAATCCAACAAATCAAAATTACCCAGCTAAATCACAAAGCAACTAATCCCAATATCAGTTCTCAAAATTTTAAATCAATTCTAAAATTTTCACAACATTGGCATGCTCATAACAAACTCAGCTTACAATTTAAAATGAACAAGCCTGAACAAATTTTCTAGCTACAACTTATTTACCAATTTTATAGCATAGAATCAGAATTTAGCATGCCTTAACAATTTTCAGCTCAAAATCATCTCAAATCAGTAACAGCATTCAGATTCCAACCCCAATATCACAATATGCTAGCTGATAACTAAAGGAATCAATTCAAAAAATTCATAATCAACAGCACAAAAAATACTCAAAAGCAGTAACAATCAGAATTATACTCAAAATTTCAGCCTACTTATCAAGGTTGATATTAAGGGAGCACAAATTAGAGTATCAGATCTACCTAAATGTTGCAAGCTCAAAATACTGTTGCTGAAGTTAAGTTTTCAATTGAATTAATGCCTAAAAATAATCCAATCGAATTCCTCTAATGAATTCACTATGGTTGTTGCAATCAAATTCAGATGCTCCCCGAAAATTTCAGAACAACAAACATAGGACGGGAACAACCTAATCGCCCAAATCCTTCTGATTAAACATCGATGATAGAACCTTCGTCACTGATGGATTAAGAAATCGACACTTCTAAAGCGTTTCTTCTATCGATTTGTTGCACAATCAACCCCCAAAAGAAAAATCACTATCGATTTTGACGATTAGATCCAGAACAACACCGATTTTGACGATAGGCTTCAGAATATCGAAGGGTGTAATATAGATTTTGACAATAAGCTACCGATTTCACTGTCAAATGACCAAATCGATGATTCCATGGAATTTCTAAAATACCGATTTAGTGAGTTCATTTACAAAATTTGTCTTCGCCATCTTCTTCAAAGTAGCTGCGAAATCTGGAAACAACTCACTCCATAAATCTTTAGCTGCGGATGACGATTAATTTTGGATCAACGATTCGAGAGGATATGGTTGCGTTGAAATCAGAAATGACTTTCATAAATCGAAAAATATAAATTCGATTCAAAATATACTACGGTAGAGAACTTAAACCATGCATAATATCATAAAATCATGTACACAGTGGTTTGAATGAATAGATCTAAAAGAATTATAATAGTAGCAGATGCAAAAGCCTAAGAGGCTCTGATACCAATTATTGATCTAAATTTCAGATTGCATACCAAAATCCAAGATCTAAACAAAGCTATAGAGATGAAATTAAAGCATAGTAAAGAAGGAACAAGGAGAAGAAATTGCACACCGATATAAAGTGGTTTAGACTTGCCTACTCTACTATTCAGAATGTGAGATGATCAATCTTGATCAGTCTCTCTCATAATTGTCATTGATGAAATCAAGGGACTCTCAATGGTAGTTAGGGTTTTCTCTTTCAAAGGTAGAAGAAATCCTATGGAGCTTTATATATAGCTCAATCACACACCCTACACATGGTTAGTTAACCTAACCCCAAAACTAACCCAAGTTTACAAAACTCACCAAATGGGTTAATGCATGATGTATAATTCACAAATTAATGGTACTCTATATTCTCAATAAAGGTTTTCTCTGTTTGTGTATAGATGTAATTAACACATTATTAGATAATTACACATAAATTTGTGTGCTGATCTTTTCGTTACATTCTTTTCTCGTCAACATTTGTTTATGTCATGACAACCCCAACAAGAAAATCCAAGTTCGATTTCGTGATTATAGTTCATATCTTTTCGCATAAGGATTAGTTAAGTATCTTAATTTTTCCATTCATATGTATGTATGGAAATTTAATAAGCTACGACTAAAATTATTGATTTCATTCGAAAATGTTTTGGTATATTATGTTTTATTAACTATATTTCGGTTGTTTACTTATATAGGTATACTTACAACCGACAAACGAAGCATTCGAGAAAAAATTTGCAGACTCAAACAAAGGTCAATTTTCAACCCGCAACACCGTGCCGAGGTTGATATCACGGTCGTTATCAATGGTAATCGCGACCATTTTTGCAGCAATGTTGCCTTTCTTTGGGGATCTAATTGCACTAATTGGATCATTTGGATTCATCCCTCTAGATTTCATAATGCCTATGGTTTTCTACAATGTGACTTTCAAGCCTTCAAAGGCTGGCTTTATTTTCTGGGTTAACACTTTGATTGTCGCCATTTCATCAGTGTTGGCTGCTATTGGAGGCATCGCATCGATTCGACAAGTCGTTTTGGATGCCAAAACTTATCGTTTATTTGCTAACATGTGAAAACCAAATATTAAGTACTTACTTTAGATTATTATACAACAAAGTATCGTTGAAGATATAGTTTTGAAAATTATCCAAAATGGAAATTGATTGAAAAATTTTAGATTGGTAATATTGAAATGTATTTTGTTTGGGAAGTTGATCAAAATGGACATGGATTTGCAACTGAAATTAGAAATTAGTATAGGAGTTAGAAATCTTTATTTTTGAAGTAAGTGTTGTTTTTTAGTTCAACAAAATGTAGGTTGAACCGAAAGGGTCGGTAGCCTGATTGTTTCATTGTTTGGTGAAAATGTTCGATTTCGAGAATCGATATTTAAGTCTGATCATTTATTTGAGAGTGGTAAAGATGTAATGTTATGTAATTATTTAAGTTTATTCTTTTCAGTTTAGTCTTTAATATTAGATTCATATTTTAATTAGTTCTTTTTTTTAGGTTATATACAGCCACTTTTAAGGTAAGAAAGTTTTTGGAATATCATTATCATATTTTGAAATAGATTTTTGTTCTTGGAGAGTATTGTAAAAAAAAAAAAAAAAAAAAAATCTGTAGGTTTAAAAAATATATTAAAAAAAAGAATCTGTAGGTTTAAAAAATATATTAAAAAAAAGAACCTGTAGAATTTAGAAAACTATTTAAGGCTGAAAAACAAAGCTATGATCGTAGTTAATTATTAACTAGGCTTAATTTGGTCATTTGTGAATGGAACTTCTTTTTTTTTTTTGAGAAAAATGCACAAACCACTCCTAAACTATGGTGTTTGTAACAATTAACCCCCTAAACTTTTAAGTTGAGCAATTACCTCCCTTGAAGTTTAATGAGGGTTGCAATTAATCCCCTAAACTTTCAATTTGAGCAATCATCTCCCCTAAAATTTAATAAATATTGTAATTAACCCCTTAAACTTTCAATTTTGAGCAGTCACCTCCCTTAAAATCTAATAAATGTTAAATTTAACCCCTATACTTTCAATTTGTCATATAATTTTTTTCCTTTTGAATTAACAAATAATTACTTTCTAATAATTTTTTTTTGAAACAACAATAACTTTTTAATACTTTTTTTTTAAACAACAATTACTTTTTAAAACTTTCTCTAATTTATATAGCTTGCTTTAGGTTATTTTGGTTGGTGAAACTGAAACATATCTTATACAATCAAAACATTAATTCTAATGCCAGATTTTTCACGGATGTAAATGTCAAAATTATTGTCGAAGTGGCTGTCCTTTTTCTTTTTTTTTTGAAAACTTCCTTTTATTGATTTAATACCATTTAAATTACCGTTGTTCTAAATTTGGATTGTATGAATCTTAATAGAGATAGTAAGAGAGTAATGGAGATAAAGAATATTTAATGTGGTGTTTTCTTTTTCTCTTAGGTGAGGCGTCTACAAGGTGTTTGTAAAATGTCCTGAATGGGGATGATGCATACGCCAAAGTCAGCTAAGTGGTAATTGACATGTACCCTCAACCAAGAGGCCACATGTTCGAATCCCCGACTTTTAAATATTGTTTTGCGACTCAAAAGAAGATCAATGATGCTTATCTAACTTCTTTTGGGGGGCAACAATTGTGATGGATGGGGCATGTTTTACAGCAATTCTTATAGTGTGCTGGCATTGGTGGATGCACAACAGACGCGAGAATGCTATTAATTATGTTCGAGGTAAGCTTTTATTAATATTTAAAGGGTCTAAAGTGTTAGAGTCTAAATGTCAAGATTAATTGAAGTTAGACAATGGACATAACATATTTCTAATGTGCTTGAACTTTAACCCCTATACTTTCAATTTCTCATGTGCTTGAATTAAAAAGTAATTGTTGTTTAAAAAAATAGATTAAAAAGTTTTTTTTTTTATACAAAGTATTAAAAAGTAATTATTTATTAATTTAAAAAAAATATTATATGACAAATTCAAAGTTTGGGAGGTTAATTGTAATATTTATGAAATTTTAGGGAGGTGATTGCTCATAATTAAAAATTTATGAGATTAGTTGTTACAAACACCTTGTGCATTTTTACCTTTTTTTTTTTAATGTGAATGGTAAAAATGGTGTATTTCACTTTTCCTGCTTAAAATTTGAAATAAGATGGTGTGTCATAACTTTATTTTTTTAAAAAAGAAAAATAAGATTAAAAAAATGAAGAGAAATCTAAATCTGAGAGTATCAGTATTCAATTTCTATAAATAAAAAAGGAAAAAAATAAATAAACAAAATCGAAAAACAAATCACGCCCAGTGGGACTCGAACCCACAATCGCCTGATTAGAAGTCAGACGCCTTATCCATTAGGCCATGGGCGCTTTTTTGCTTAAGTTTTTTGTTTTTTAATATTAATAGTAACTTTTAGGTTTTTTAAGAACATGATTAATGTTCTTTATTTGTTCATTCACTGGTTAGTAATTTGTATAATCATAGGAGACAAATTGATTGTTACACTTTGGGAACTATACACGGAACAAAAGCCTCTATTAACAGCATCTTTTCTTTTTTTTTATTCATATGTGTTTGGGCCGCACTTTTAACTCTTTTTACGAACATATCACGTAATTTTAGATCTATAATATTTTTATGTCAAGAATATTTGTAAATAATTAATTTTCAAATAAGTTATCATTATGAATTGGATATATAACCTCTCTCAATTACCCTCCTTAAGTCTAGATCACTAGATCAAATATTCTTAAAAACAACATTTATTGGCCAACATGAGCCGTAATTCAGTAGCATTAGAGTACAATAAAAAAATTAAAAGGTCGTGGATTTAAATCTCCCACTCAATTGTTATAAATTCAAAATAATTATAGGCCGCCCCCAAAATGTTGAAAATTATGTATTTATATGTATAAATTTGTTATATTAAATATACATTTTTGTCCTAGGATGACCCAAAAAAAAAAAATAGTATATTTTATATAAATAAAACCTATTGTAGTTTTCTAATTTTGGCCCCAATTAATATTTTACTTAGATCCGTCCCTCAAAACAACAACATTTGTGGAATTCAATTAATAAGTCTATGCATTTTTTAGTTTAAATTTTTTTAATTATCTGCATTTGTTGAGGTGTGAATCAAATCATCAACTTTTGGGATTGATAACTCCTTGTGAATGAACTACACTCAAATTAGCTACTTTAAAATCCTTGTTTTTAATTTATATTTCTGACAGTATTTGGTTTTTTTTTTTTTTTTTTTTTTTCAGAAAACAGTATTTAATCATCTATGTGGGGGAAAAACTTAAAACAAAAGTAATAGTTTGGGCAAGATTGAGAGGAAAAATCTCTAAGAATTATGGAATCTGCCCTTTTTCAATTTGGAAGGAGATCTTTATTCCCATAGACAACCATGAAAGGGAAGCAAATTATTCTTGTGAACAAATGCACATGACATGATTTATATACCAATGTATATGTATTTTTTTTTTTTTTTTTTTTTTTTTTGAAAAGATGTATGTGTAAATTCTATATAGTAGAAAAGGAAAACGAAAAAAATAAATCTTTTGACACTTACAAATTCACAGGACCTATTTAGACATAGGAATGAAAGTTCAAAATTTATTAGATTTTTTTAAAGAGAAATTGTATTAAATGGACTCATTCTCATAAAATAATTATAAATCTAGACAAATTTTAAAATATTTACATTCATAATACGTTTTAATATTATATTATGAATACTCATTAATATAGTATTTTTATATTTATAATTATTTTTTAATTTGACTAATGTTGTAAGCTTCCTTATTTTAAAGTGTAAAAACTTATTTACACAAACATAAAAGTGAAGGACCTACTAGCTAACAACTATTTTAAATTTATTATCTCATAATTTTAATACTCAATAACAGCAACTAATTTAGAGAATTATCTCCCAACTTTGATAGAAATAAGAAACCAAACATTAAGGCCATAGCTATCTTATTAAAATAAAAATAAATCTTGCCTACTTTCAAACAAATCCTAACTATGAATTAAATATCAATTTTTAAGATTAAATTCGTGAAAAATATAATTTTAACCACGTATGTTAATAGTGAGATCCAACTGCTTTTGTTTTTCCACTTCTATCATTGAAATAAAATGCATCATTCAACGTCAAAAAAATTATTAATTGAAATTTATTAAATGAACTAAAATTGTTTTTTTTTTTTAATTAAAATCGTTTTTTTTAAAACATTAAAATATGGTAGATAACCATTTATTTTTTACTTTTTAGTTTCGAAAATTGTACTCATTTCTTTCAAAAAAAAAGAATTTTTAAGAATTTTTATCTCGATTTTTTTTATGACTTCACTCTTTCTTAAAAGATTATTTGAATTCTGTCAAATTCCAAAAACTTTATTTTAAAAGAAAAATTTGTCAAGAAACCTGCCATTTATCTGTTTAATTTTCAAAAACCAAAATTATTATTATTATTATTATTATTATTATTATTATTATTATTATTTACATATAGATAGAGGGAATTGAACCTCTAACATTAAAACCATTGAACACTAATTAAGCTAGGCTCATTTTAATAATTTTTTTTTCTTTTGAAAAGTCATTTTAACAACTATTTAGTTATTAGTTTTTATATACGAAAATATCTTGATTTTCACAAGCCTAAATTCCAAAAAAAACAATAATAATAAATTAAAAATTAAAGTAAAAAAAAGTTGAAAATAAGAAGAAAAAAAAATCATAAATTGAAGTAAGATTCATATTTACAAAGAGTTAGAGTACACAACTGCTCTAAAATAATATGAAATAAAGATCGACTTTTAGGATCGAATTCATGACCATGATATCAAACTAAATTACCTCTAAATAATAAAATCACTAGACCCTTAGAAACATGATTTAATATAACTGCCTAAAACATTTAGGCCCCGTTTTGTTTTTTGTTTCTAATTTTTCATTTTTAAATTTTGGTTTTTTGTTTTAAAAAATAAAAACCGTATATGTTTGATAACTCATTTTAGTTTTCTGTTTTTGAAAACT
>JBBMKA010009834.1:0-35995 GCA_037833695.1 Sechiopsis laciniata
TTGTTTTTAATTATCTTTTATGCATGCATGCTGAGTAAGGACCAGGTTTAGGACCATTTTTAGGTCGGGTCCTTACACACCCACACCGAACGAGAAAGGCGCATCGATCGACATGAGCAGGAGCGAACAGAATCTCGAAAAAGACAATTAGATGACAGGTTAGAAAATTGAGACAAATCGGGTCGCTAGGGACTGTCGCCCAGCAAATTTGTAAAGTACACACCCACTGTGGTTCCATTGGAGCAAATACTGGTGGAGATTAAAGATAAAGAAACTCTCAGGTGGCCCAACAAAATGAAAATAGGGTCGCATAGGAGAAACAAGGAAAAGTATTGCTTATTTCACTGTGACCATGGGTATACCACGTCTGAATGCTACGACTTGAAAGAGGCCATAGAAGCCTTTATTCAAAAGGGACATCTAAAAGAGTATATGGACGAAAGACAGAAGTCCCCTGAGTGCCCCAACAAAAGGCAAGATACTAGGAACTCACCACATCCCCAAGAGATCCGAACCATCATGGGTGAACCTACAAGGGGCAATTCGAATAGAAAACGAAAGGAAAGTGCGAGGCAAGTTCGTGAAGTGCACGGATATGAAAAAATAAGAATAATGGCCGTAGCTGACGACGACATCGACTTTTCAAATGAGGATGCAAAGTGGGTACACCAGCCTCACAATGACACCCTGGTGGTCTCGTTGGTTATATCTAACATCAAGGTCCAGAAAATACTGATAGATGAAGGTAGCTCTACTGACATACTCTCACTACTAGCATTCGACGCAATGAAGATAGGGCGAGACAAATTGTCTCTTTGTTCGACACCACATGTGGGGTTTGGAGGCAGCACTGTGTATTCAGAAGGAAACATCGAGCTCCTGGTTACCATTGGTGAGAATGATAATAATGTCTTAATTTTTGTTAATTTTTTGGTGGTAGATGACAGGTCATCCTACAATACAATACTCGGACGTCCATCGCTGCATCGACTGCGAGCCATCCCGTTATCTTCCATCAGATAATGAAGTTTCCAACCCTCACTAAGATAGGTAAGGTCAGTGGTGAACAACAACTTTCACGAGAATGCTATCACATCGCTTTGAGAGACGTACCCAACACATCAGAAGTAAAGATGGTCACCACCTCTCTAGTAGGCGTTTCGGCGCCAGGACAGGCCATACCCACCCAACCAGGTGCAGCACCTGAGGAGGCCGAAACACTCGAAGCGGAGATAGAACTCAACAATCCAGCTAGAAGGGAACCAGGTGAGTAGTTGGAGATAATAACCCTGCAGAACGAAGGTTAAGAGGTTAAGATCGGAACAAGCTTGGACGTAGCTCAGCGAGACAAATTAGTTTACTTCCTTAGACACAATGCTGATTTGTTTGCATGGACAGCTGAATACATGCCCAGGGTCGATCCAAAAGTGATGGCCCACCAACTGAATATCGATAGAGATTGCAAACCAGTAAAACAAAAGTGACGAGCATTCAACCATGCTAGGAACGAAGTCATCGTTGAGCAACTTAGTGAGTTACTGTGCACACGATTGATCAGAGAAGTGTACTACCTCGAGTGATTGTCTAACATAGTACTAGTTAAGAAACCGAATGGCAAATAGAGGACCTGCATCGACTTCACGGATCTGAATAAGGCGTGCCCTAAAGATAGTTTCCCGTTGCCTCGTATAGATAAATTTATAAGATGCGACGGCAGGTCACGAAACTCTGTCATTCATAGATGCCTACTCGGGATACAATCAGATAATGATGCACCCAGCTGACCAAGAGAAAACCTCATTTATAACTAGCAGAGGCTACACTATTACAATGTGATGACTTTTGGCTTAAAAAATGCAGGGGCAACATACTAAAGACGGGTCAATAGGATGTTGCTCACCTCATCGACAAAAATATGGAAGTATACTTGGATGACATGCTAGTAAAGAGTAAAGGTGTAGAAGACCATGAAAGAGACATGTCTCAAGCATTCAACACTCTCATACAGTACCGAATGAAGCTCAACCCAGGCAAGTGCGCATTTGGTGTAAGATCAGGAAAATTCTTAGGCTTCCTAGTGCACCAGCGAGGAATAGAGGCCAACCTAGACAAGATCCGTGCGATAATGGAACTGACACCGCCCCAAACCTTGAAGCAACTTTAAAGCCTGAACGGCAAGGTAGTAGCCCTAAACCGGTTCATAAGTAAGTGCTTACCCTTCTTCAAAGTACTTAGAACGAAGGGAAAATTTGAGTGGACTGAAGAGTGCGGACAGACTCTGGAACAGTTGAAGACATACCTTAGTGAAACACCCTTCCTATCTAAACCAGTTACTGGTGAAGAACTGTTCTTGTACGTAGCTGCGTTTGATAGAGCGGTGAGT
This sequence comes from Sechiopsis laciniata, assembly GCA_037833695.1. Taxonomy (NCBI): domain Eukaryota; kingdom Viridiplantae; phylum Streptophyta; class Magnoliopsida; order Cucurbitales; family Cucurbitaceae; genus Sechiopsis; species Sechiopsis laciniata. Next base: position 2,384 of record JBBMKA010009834.1, read on the forward strand.
TCGGATAAGAGATGAGAATGGACATCATTTGCCTATCTACTATACCAGCAAAGTGATGGCGGACGCTGAGACTCGATACCCTCAGATTGAGAAGTTGGGGTTGGCACTGGTCACCTCAGCAAGAAGGCTACGACCATACTTCCAAGTATACAGAGTTAATGTATTGACAAACCTCCCCCTGAGACAGGTGATACAGAAGCTAGAAGCGTCCGGTTGGCTGTTAAAGTAGGCAATAGAACTAAGTAAGCATGACATACACTACCAGGCCAGACCTTCCATCAAGGGGCTGGCGGTAGCAGATTTTATAGTTGAGTTGACATTAGGAGTGGCTGAAAAGATGTGCAATGTAGAACCCAAAATTTAGAACTTATATGTAGATGGCTCGTCAAACAAGAAAGGATGCGGAGCAGGTCTGTTGCTGGAGTCACCCGAGGGGGACCGCTTTGAGTATGCGCTTCAGTTTACATTCTGGACCTCTAATAATGAATCTGAGTATGAAGCAATAATTGTAGGGCTCCAAGTTGCGATAGCAGTAGGGGCAAGCCACCTGCATGTTAGAAGCGACTCCCAACTCATAGTCAACCAGATCTCCGTCTTCTACTAAGCAAAAGATGCGAGGATGGTAGCATATCTGCAGAAGGTAAAGGAATTGATTAAATTATTCGTGGAAGTAAGTTTTAAGCAAGTCTCGAGGTCCTAAAATGCCAATGCCGACTCCTTAGCTAAGCTGGCGGCGTCATATGAAACCAAAGCAAGTCTCTTTGTCCTAGTAGAGATTCTGACTAAGCCAAGTGTAGACATTGAGAAAGTACACGAGGTGGTCACCAACCCAGGTGTAAAAGACCCGACTTGGATGACTCCTATTATCGACTACTTGACAAAACGGTATAGTGCTTGAAGACAGGAAAGAAGCTCAAAAATTACGATATCGAGCAGCCAGGTACTTAGTGGAAAGAGAAATTTTATACAAACGAGGGTACTCCCTGCCCCTACTTCGATGTCTTAATCCTGAAGAGGCAGAATATGTCATGAGAGAACTACATGAAGGGGTGCGAGGGAACCATTCTAGGGCTCGATCCTTAGCCACAAAAATAAACCGACAAGGTTACTTCTGGCCAACATTAGTTGAAGACGCGAGACTATTCACACAAGCATGTGACAAATGTCAGCGCTTTGCTACAATCACGCACTAGTCACCAAAGAATCTTACCAGCATGGTCGGGCCATTGCCCTTCGCTCAATGGGGAATCGACTTAATTGGACCACTACCACAAGCTAAGGGTCAAGTTAAGTTTCATATAGTGGCTGTAGAGTACTTCACCAAGTGGGCAGAAGCAGAAGCACTAGCCACCATTACCGAGAAAAAAATTACCGACTTTGTGTAGAGATGTATCATCTACAGGTTCGGAGTACCCCACACTCTGATAACCGATAATGGAAAGCAGCGACCATGCAGCATTCCAAAAAAATTGCCAAGAGTTGAACATAAGCCACCACTTCTCATCACCAAAACACCCTCAAGCAAACGGGCAGGTAGAAGCAGTCAACAAGAATATAAAAAAGAACTTGAAAACCAAGCTAGAAGCCCTCAAAGGGGCATGGGTTGACGAACTCCCGAGAGTCCTATGGGCATATAGAACAATGCCCAGAACCTCGCCAGGCGAAACACCGTTCTCCCTTACATAGGGGGCTGAAGCTGTAATCTCGACCGAGATCAGCATACCTTTACCTCGAACAGAATTCTACAACCAGAGTCATAATGATCAAGAGTTGTAGCTGAGCCTCGACCTATAAGAAGAACGAAGAGAAGTTGCATAGATTCGCGTGGATGAGTACAAAAACTGGGTCACCAGGTACTATAACTCAAAAGTGAAGATCAGATGCTTCAAAAAAGGCAACCTGGTGCTAAGGAAAGTCATGCCAAACACCAATTACCCCAATGATGGTTCAATGGGCCGTATTTGATTACCAAAATTCTGCGCCAAAGAACCTACTACCTCCAAACGTTAGATGGTGCAGTTGTACTACATCTATGGTATGCTGAGCATCTCAAGAAATACTACCAGCAACAGTAAACCTGGGCAGTTGACTTCGACTACAATTGTTATTTAAATTCTTTAGTTAATAGGCATTGTTGCTTTTCTTTAATTATTCATAAAACATTCCCAGATTAATTTGACATGTTGTTTCGTTATTACCTTTTAATACAATTCGAGTCATTTCTACTTTTACTATGTATGTTAATCACAATTGTCTTGAATGAGGGCAACTAGGTGGATAAGGCTAAAGTGGCTATCCAAGCTCAAATAAGGAGGTAAGGCGAACTAGGGTACTTAGGTGGATAAGACCAAAGTGGCTATCCAAGTTCAACTATAAAGGTAAGGCCAACCAAGCTACCTAGGTGGATAAGGTCAAAGTGGCTATCCAAGTTCAACTACAACGGTAAGGCCAACCAAACTACCTAGGTGGATAAGGCCAAAGTGACTATCCAAGCTCAGATAAGGAGGTAAGGCTAACTAGTCTACCTAGGTGGATAAGGCCAAAGTGGCTATCCGGGTTTAGATAAGAAGGTAAGGCCAACTAGGCTACCCAACATCGACAAAGGGCACAACGAAACAATCTAAACCACGACCAACCAACTTCAAAGAAATGAACAAACATGAGAAAATCCGAAGAGCACAAGAGAAATTAGCTCAAATAAAGATATGTATTTTCATTGATAAAAGAGTAGTAGCACACGAAATACAACAACAACATAAACAGCTAGAAGATAGTCCTCCCAAAAGCCTCGGCTCCGCCTGCCCACCAACAACACCTAGACCTCCCTGAATGTCAACTCCCTTAGAAACTCTGATTTCCTGAAGCAAGTGCAATAGAGCTAGAGCCTCTAGAATCAGGCCTAGCCGAGGTCAGAGTCGGATGGTTAACGCTGTCTAAAGGCTGATTGCTATCTAGAACTCCCTGAAAGAAACGATTATCATAATAAGGAACGTGTATAGAAGAACACTCTCCACTTCACGAAGTAAGTACAACAGTAGAAATCAAAGGAAGAACCTGATACCCCTCCTTGAGCCGGGCAATGTAGGACTCGATGCCAGGCCAGAAATTATTTAGAGGCAACTCTGGGTACACAGCTCGATACTGTTTGATGGTCCATATCACACCTCGACGCATCACCTTGTTCTCTTCCTTCAGGAAAGCCAGAGTCGAACGGGAAGCTTCAAACAGAAAATTAACATCAGTCAGCTTACCCTGAGCCACCGGCAACTCACAAGTTAAGCATGCAGATGTGGCCATTTCCACATCGAGCTTCCGTTGGTTTGATAGGAAAGACGCCTGAACCCTTTATAAGGTTACCTGACCAACCTGCAAAGCACCCTCCGAGGTCTGATAAGCCGCAGTTAATCGTTCTACCTCTAACTGCAATCGAGCAGAGTCGGCCCTTACGCTGTAAGCAGCATGCATGTAGGACAGGTCAGCAGTGAGCTGGTGGACCCCCCCCAAATGAGATACATGTAAGACTGCGACATATAAAAACCAAATACCGATTAGTAATTCTCATAGAGAAAGGAAGGTCAAAGTAACTCAGCCACCTGATAGTCATGTCGGAGTCCTTCGTCGAGGTTATGCCCCGCCGCCTCATGATAGTGAATGAGAACCCTTTCACGAAGCTCAAACCACTCGTCAAAGGAATGAATCAGCGAGTCCACGGGGTTGGGAGTATCGTGGTAAGGTGGGTCAGGAACATTCTAGTCTAGCCCTTCACAAGACGATATCAAGACCGATGAGGGAGGATTCAGACGTACCAGCTGAGACGGACGGTCAGAAGTCACCTTACTTCGAAGAGGGATCGGGGCCTAGGAGTTTCGATCATGTCCTCAGCTCCGTCTGAGAGCATTGAATTCGAATCTACAGTAAAAACAATACCATCTAGCCCTATGACGTCAAAATCAGTAACATCAAGACTCCCGATATCGATAGCACTCAAAGAAGGATCGGGGAAGGGGGAAGGCCACTAAGTCACCAAGTCGCTTGCAGCGTATCTAGGTCGCTTGAGACTCCTAAACCACCTAAAACTCCAATGCCTTCATCGACCATGCCAGACTCTTACAAGCTAGAAAAATACACTATTAGACTCAATGTGACACCGAGAAGTTCAAGTCTAAAAGTGGAGGCAACTGTTATGGGTAAAATTAGGCCCGAAACATGAAATACTCAAAATAAGAGTCAGGTTCGAAAAGGAAGGTCCAAAACCAAACCAAGGCCACCAACCGACCTTGGTAGGCCGTGCAGGCCCACCTCGGCAACACAGACCCGCCAAGGGCAGGCTGCCTCAATAGGTCACACAAGCTTGCCTCGCTAGGCCGTAGGCCCGCCTCAACCTCAGGCCACGAGCGGGAAACCCACCTGCCCGCCTTAGGCGGGTTGGGAGCTGAACCGACCGTGGCGGTTCGGTTCGACCCACCCGACCTGGTTTGGACCATTTTTGCCGTTTTGGGCATATTTCGCCCGTTTGCACTCTGATTCGCGTGCCGTTTTTGCCTATATTCATATTTTTCCCTTATTTATGGTTAGACTCTATTTGGGGCTCGACCCAAGAAGAGATATCTTCCTAAAATGGAAATACTCACCTAAAAAGGGGAATATTTCCATAAATTAGTATTTATTTTTACCAAATGTGGTCATTTACTCACTTCCTATATATATGCAAGTCAATTGATCATCAAGTAAGTGAATTCAAAAACCCTAAACTTGACTCACCTACCCACCTCTTTCAACTTCAACTGACTTAGGCATCGGAGGCGGCGTGGCTCACACCACACCGGTGTCCAGTTCTTGTTTATTTTGCAGGTAATTCATCCTCGATCGAATACAAATTCACCGTTGATCTCGAAGACCAAATTTCGGCATCAACAAATAGTATGTTTTATTTTGCCCTAAATTTAAATAAATGAAATCGAAGGGATTGATAGTGCATTAGGTTGTCTTGGTTGGTGGTAATTCATTTCAATTCGTACAATCCCTCCTTAAATTCTGAAAATCGGTATTTGGCTCTTATTGTTTTAAAGGTTGTTTGTAGTTTCTCTCCCCCAATTTTTGAATGAAATAAAAATAAATAAGTAATAAAAAAACTCCAAAATGCATTATCTAACAACATAATTTCTACCAAGCCAACAAAAGCAGTTGCTCAAAAGCATTAGTTAGTATACACCCAATGATTGAGAAGTCTTGGGTTTGAATCCCTCCATCTTCAATTATTGTTATATCAAAAAAAGAAAAAAAAAATTCTAACAAGTCTCATATTTAACTCTCATCCCAGTAACACTAGTTCTTGGCAAGAAAAACAAATATTCTTGAATTTTTGAAAATTAATGACATAATTTCCTTTTACAAAAAAATGAAATTTATTAGACATGAATATCTTGAATTTAAATTTTTGGATTTATTTGTTTGATTTCAATTTAAATCTCGAAAGATAATTTAAATTTTTACTAGAAAGATTCTTTTTTAAAAGATCGTCAAAAGAATAACTGAGTTCAAAATTTTGAAAAAAAGAAAAGATGTGAGAATAGATTCTAGATCTGTTTTATTTATAAATATTTGGGTTTGCTTTAGAACAGTAAAAAAAATGAAGATAACTTGAATCATCTTTCTTAATATAAGTTTAGTTTCTATGGTTTAAAAAAATTTAAAATTTAATTTTTATAATTTAAAATACTAGAGTTTAATTTTATGATTTGAAGAAATATAGAATTTAGTTTCTATGTTTTAAAAACTAGAATGTAATTCCTATAATTTGATAAAATGTAAAAATAGTTCTTGTAATTTCTAATCGTTCGCGAATTAAATACTTGAAAGTTTGTTATTCATATGTCAATGCATGAAATTATGAGTTAAATAATTATTATAACATAAAAAAATTATATTATTTATATAGGAATAGTGAACTCCATGTACTTAATATCAACGATTATGTACGATAATGACTATATTTTATATTTTATAAAATCATAAGATTAAATTCAAATTTTTTAAATCATATAGATTAAATTATAACTTTCTTTAAATTATAGAGACTAAATTCTTATTTCTTCATACCATATATATTAAACTCTAGTTTTTAAAACATGAAGACTAAACTAAAGTTTCTTCCAAATTATGGTGCTATTACAGACGTTTCTTGTTCACAGCGAATCTAACTTTAAAAAAGATGTCAAAATAATGTAGGTTGTAACACGAACTTCATTTCTTTTCCACATTCTTTCATTTAAGTTAGTTTATATGGTATTGTTTATAATTTACATGTTTCGTTTATGTCAATATTTTGAGTAAAGCCATATTTAGTGACATCGAAAGATTCTTCGACATAAGTCAAGAGCAGTTGTTCAGCGACATTAGTATACGTCCAATGATCAGAGGTCTTGAGTTTGAATTTGTCCACTCTCAATTGTTGTACTCTCATAAATAAGATATATATAATACCACATGAGACCAGTGTTATAATTATTGATATTAATGACAACAAGAGTAATTGCTTAGCGGCCTTAGTGTGGTCCATGTTGGATAGGGTTGGATTTTGGACCAACCCAACTTTTCGGGTTGGTCAATTCGTCAACCCGTCCAACCCTATGCATTAGCGCAACTCAACCCAACCCAACTCAATTATATTTTCGGGTTAGGTTGGGTTGAGTTATTAGGTTATATTACTATTCTTTTTCTCTTTAAATTCAATTTATAGGCTCATAAATATGTTTAAAAAAATGCATGATAGTGTACTTCAACCTATTACCTATCTTATTAGTGCACATATTTTTTTTAGAAGGCTTACAAGTAAGTTAAGAACTTATCTTATAATTTATCTTACATACACACATAATATATATATATATATATATATATATATATATATATAAAATATTCTAAGTTCGGGTTATGTTGGGTTGAACAAGCCAAAAATTAGTCAACCCAAGAACCAACCCAACCCAACAAAAATTATAAAATCATAACCCAACCCAAAAAAATTATAATCCAACCCAACCCTTACAATTTGGATTGGGTAGCCTGGGTTGTTCAGGTTGTCGATTTTTTTGTACACCCCTAATTAATATATATCCAATGACAAAAAAATTTTGGGTTCGAATTTTCTCACCTCAATTGTTGTAATCTCAAAAAAATAAAAATATTGATATTTATGCACTTTGGTAGACATCTTTCTTAAATATTGTTTGCTTATAAAGTATTCCACGAACATATATAGCTGTAATATGATGAGGCCACACAAATATTGATTTATACATTATCGTTTTTCTTTTGTAGACTCTGAATGTTGGCAAAGATAATCGTTCGGACTCGTCCAAGTGTAAACGATCTCAAAAGCAGGTGATCATAATTATTTATTTAATATTTCTATTCATGAACTAGAATACGAGAGACAACCTTCCATTTAAGTGTGTTCAAGAGTCAGTTATGTTGTTTTTTTTAAAAAAATCAAATAAAAGAAAATGAGTTTTTATTGATTTTCTTAGACTAAAATTATAATAGTAAAATGAGCCTAATTTTAGCTAAGGGTTTGTTTGTTCTTTGTAGAAAAGAGTGGAATAGAGTGGAGTGGAAAAGAATGAAGTGGTTAACTACTCGTTTTGAGATTGCGGTTAATAGTAGTGGAGTAATCAACTACTTATTTTGAGATTGTAGTTAATAGTGGTTAAATGATAAATTTGATGTGAAGTTTAATAAAATTTAATATAAAATTTGATAGAGAGGAATTGAAGAGTGGTTAACAGTGATTGTTTACTACAAAAAAAAAACGAGGGGTTTTTGAGGAGTGTTAACCACTCCTCATGTCCAAAAAATAAGCATACCCTAAAAGTGTAGAATACAAAAACTAAAGCCTACTGTTCAAGAGCAGACCATAGAACATAAACAAAAAAAAGTTTATGTCATTCAAATATCAAAATAAAACGTTATTGCAAAAGACAAACAAGAAAAATGGGCAAGAACTTTAAAAATTCACAACTACGACATAATTTACTTGGAGGAATTCAGCCAACTTAACGGTGTGAAGGATCGAGCCCATGATCTCGTGATTCATAAATATAGATTGATGTCGCTAAGCTATTAGCTCTTGTTATGGATTGATTACATCTTTTAATGAGAAAACTTTCTAATTTAAATATGCAAAACAATATATTAATTTGGCATTTTTTTTAAAGAACTTATATCATTGATTGCCCAAATTTAAAGGTCAAAAGTAATTTCCAAGGAAAATCAAGGAAGATATATATGTGGTAGACATACAACTCGTTCACAATAAGAATTACGAAAATGCACTTAAGTTAAACTTGAATATATATAGAAAAGATGGTAGACATAGATTAAAACTTTATTTAGTATGATATATATTGTCTCAAACATAGAGATATTGGGTGTAATATTTCATCCAATTCTTGGAATTACAACCACCACATTGTTTATGTTATGATAAAGTCGAACTTGATTGAAAACGTATGGCCCAATCGAAATACCACGGGATAATATTGGAACAGCCTTCAATTCAGGATTCTCCATCTCGATGACGTTCTTTGCTGTTGCAACATCAACATACAGGAGTTCTGGCCATTGTGATTTTGCTATTTTCAACAATAAAAAAATATATATATATATATATATTTAATTTAATATCAAAACAAAAAAGTTTTAAAAAAATGACATATGAAAAAAAACATACTTGGAGTTGGAGGAGATATTTCAGCCATCTTTGTATCACTCTTTTTTCTTGCACCCTCTTGGTTGTTTTAGCTGCAATATTTATAGGGTAGAGAGAAGAGATAAATAAATTAATTAATTAAATCGGTTGAATATTATGTTTTGAGTTATTTACATTTAAGCTTAAAATTTGTCGAATTTAACTTTGTTAATAGGTTCAAATGATAAACATATTTCTAAAATTATATTTATGAATAATTAATTAAAAAAAGTTACTATAAAAAAAATTTAAAATTTTTTAAAGGATTTTATATCCATAGAAAATAAAAAATATATATAAGTAGCATTTTTTTTTAATAATTAGGTCATTTTGTAAAATGAACAAAATGATCACGCTTCAATCAATTCAACTATAGCCTTCAATAATTTTGCTTCTAATGTTTAATCAGTTCTCTGATAGCCATCAATCAAGGACAAAACAAAAAATAAATAAAAAACCTCACCTAAATTTGTTATACATGTAACTTTTTTAAAAGATGTTATAATTATAAATGACATAGAAAAAAATGGTATGTGCAATGATTTTCTAGGTAGATTAAATTTAGATATTTAAAAACTTAAAAATTAAAATAAAATAAATTTTGAAGTATAAAAATTAAAAGAGTATTGGAACCAATAAAATTTGATTTTTTTTTTTTTTTGAGTACAAGTTGAGGGAGGGGGACCACAAACTCTACTACAACTTCTCTTGAATAAATGAGAGCCAAATATCAATTGCAATGAATGAATACCAGAACTTGATTTCCACAAAACAATGAAATCATCAGCCACCGTTCAAATATTTTCGATTTTATCAAATTACAAGTTGATAACTGATTTTGTGCTATAAAACTGATTCAATCCATTGAATTGGATTGGCTCGGTTCGATTTTTTGTTGCACCCCTAATAATAACTTTTAGTCATATGAAAAGTAGAGTGAATATATATATAAAAAATATTTTTATGGATGAAAGGCACTTATACTGAACCTACGACATTTATGGAGTCTTCTTTTTTTGGAAGCAGACATTTATGGATAGTTTTTTTTTTTTAACCATACATTTATGGATACTTATCTTCAACTATATTCCCTCTTTTCTTGAAATATATCTTCAACTATATTCTTTAGACTCGAATCTTTATTCCAACAAATGGTAGAATTTATGCTATAAAGCCTCGAACGTTATATTTTATTATATTAAGTTAATTGTTAATTTTTGTTCATAATTGACATTATTCATAACTTGAAAATTCAAAATTAATTATTGTTTAATGTTGAACCATTTAAAAGTGACATAGAAGATTATATTAGAAATATAATTTAATGAGTCTATTATATATACATTAAGACTAGACTATTAAATATTTTATTTCGATCGTAGTTTAATCTTATTTAGAAACTTTGAGGTCGGTGGGCCAAACCCGATCGAGGGCCAGATCTTGATTTGGCCCACCGACTTCAAAGGTTCGGTTTTGCCCAGGCTTGGTTATAACCTTTACACTCTCTCGGGCTAATGTTTTAAGGCTCAAGGCTTTTCGTTTGAGAATTTTTTGCATTTCATACTCCTTTTGTGCTGTCCCTCCCATCACTTTTTAGCTTCTTATTATATTTTTGGATTGTTTAGTCTAATGTTTGTAGTGGCTAATTTTCACTATAATAATTAATAATATTTATTATTAAATCCACAAAGATAGATAAGTTTGTGAAAATAAATTGTTTTTGCTATATTTGTAAAAACAGTGTTTGACGCGTTAGAATAGAGTTCAGATTTTTTGAAATTTGGATTTCTTGAAATATGGGTTGTAATAAAAAATTTGAAAACGATAAGTTTGGTCTCCATGTCTTAAAGAAAGTTAAAGTGTTTCAAAAATTAGAATTGAGTTCCTATAATTTATGGGACAACTAAGAAAATGGTTAAGAATTAGAAATTAATTAAGACCATAACTACTAATAGTTAGACTTTAAATTTATGTCCTTTTTTTAATTATGATTTTTTATTAATTTTTAATTAAGAAATTAATTGACAATTATATCCCTCCTACATTTGTTAGGAATTTTTTTTCAACCTATTTTAAATAGATTATTTTGTAACTACTTTTTTCAACCTACTTTCATTAAAAAATTATAAAAGAAAACTTAGTCAAAATAATTAAAGTTGACAATTCCAACTTTTGAAAATATATTGTAAAATTAAAGATTTTTTAAATTTAAATTTTATAGGTAATTTTGAAATATTGTTCTTAACGTTGACAAAATATTGCTATACATCCCCTTCACATAAGCCGTACAACCACCTCATTGTTTTGTTTAGTAAATTAAAAATGGTTGGGAAAAGTACCTCAACAAATGAAAGGGACTAGAGTTCGAGAGACGACGGCAGCAACGATGTGGAGGACACAATAGAGGATTTGTCTGATATGAGCAAATCCATGTTGAAAATCCCCCTCAAGGCAATCGGCAACAAAGCCCGCGAAAGTTAGTAAGTGTAGTTTTCATTCTTGATGCGTATTGTGTTTATGTGTCGGCTGCAACGATACTAATACCTTCCGAGTGCACATGCCAAATGAGACATGAAGGGAAAGGCAAAGACTCATGAGGGGGCGAAGAAAGCACCTGTCGGGCCGAAGAAAATCTTGAAATCGGTAATTCCCGGACGACATTGTTGTTGTATATATACTGTGTTGTTATATATTTTATGGGTTGGGTAGCTACATTCGCCTAGGTTGTGCCGCAAAACGTATGTCTTTGTGTACTTCCTTTATACTAATAGTATGAATAATATATGTTTCAAATTTAGCGTGAACATGTTATATGCTATGTGAGTTAGCTAGGACCGTTTCTTATTATCTGTATATGGTATGTTATGGAGTGTATGTGTACATCTAGTGTCATGCTATCTTCCACACTGTATTTTGTGCTCCATATTTACTTGTTATTGTGTTCAAAGATTGTGTTTTGTATAAAGCACTTGAACTTTATAGAGTGTGGTGCATTAAACCTCCGGGTTGAACACATTTTTTTTTTTTTTTTTCTAATTTTAGCTTGTAAAATGTTATATGCTATGTGAGTTAGCTAGGACCATTTTCTGTTGACTGTATATTGTATGTTATGGAGTCTATCTGTACATCTAGTATACTTTCATCGTCCACACTGTATTATGTACTTGATATGTGATTGTTTATTGTGTTCGCAGACTGTGTGGTTCATTAAACCCCCCCAACTGAATACAAATTTTTTAATTTATTTTTTAAAATGACAACTACGTGATGACAATGTCACGTTGATCGATACCCTTCAAGATCAACTTATGTTGTAAGAGCGAGACGACGAGAGGGAGGGGGATTGAATTATTCTTGAATGGGGGTAGAAGAACGATTGAATTGTTCCTGAAAATTTGAATGATCAAGAGTTTTACCTGGATCGGGATTGAGGAATTGTTTGTCACGCCTTTAATCGAACGTGACTTTGGACTGTTGACAACAAATTGGAAAGATTGACCTTTTGTTTTTGTTTTGTTTTTTTTCCTTATGGCACGTTTGATCGACATATTAATTCTTTTTTTTTTTTTATCTACAAACATTCAGTCAACTCTCCATGATCTTAGAGATCTCTGCCTAACTAACTATGATTAGTATTTATTTTTAGTAATATTAAAAAAAAAAAAGTGGTTAGTTAGCTTAGATTTAGGGAAAATGCTAATTTTCTCACTATTTTAATTTTTTTTGTTAAACAATTATTATTGAAAAACCACTAGAGGGTATTTTGGGAAGAAAACATTTATCTCTCTCCCCCTGAGTTTTTTTTAGCCATTCATTTAAACTCCAATACAAAATAGCCATGCCCTCTATTATTCCCCAAAATCTAGCCATTTCATACCATTTCTCTTAATGAACTTTTAAAGTCTTAAAGTCAAGGGTTAAGTAGGGAAATAACTACTTTTTGAAATTTAATAAATAAATGTCTACACTTTTAAAGAGTTTAAATAATTATCTAAAACTTAAATTCTAAAAATAAATAAATAAATAAATAGATTATAATTGACATTTATACCCTTCCCTTATTAATTGATTGATTTATTATTTAGTTTTATTTTAGATTCTTTATAACTACCTCCCAAAATCCTAGATATTGTTTTTTGTAAACACAATCTAAAAAGAAAGTAGAATATCTTTTAGGAATTTAAAAAATAACAAAATAATTGAAGTTAAAAAAAATAAAAAATATCACTATCGAGGAACGTATGAGTGATATATCTCAGTGTGTATGGAGACGATCTATGTAAAGATGTTTCAAAAATTGAAATTGGAAAATAGTTGCAGAACTCCGATCACTATACAACTGCTTATATAACCATCAAACTCTGATCACTGTACAACTACTTACAAATCATCATAACCATCAAACTCCGATCACTGTACAACCGCTTACATAACCATCAATTAAAACAAGGATGGATGTTTGTCTTGAAACATTATGAAAAGTAAAAATTGGAAGAAAAAAAAAAGAGAAAAAATGCATACCTTACATACGAAGACTCCCTAATAAGTTTAATGGTGAAAAATGTGTCTAACTCTTAGCATCTGTGTGTACTAGTACGACCTCCATAAAGTGGCGAAAAATATGTATAACAATTGTTGTATCCTTGCAAAAGTAGTAACGTGTCTAACTTTTGGCATGCATGTGTAGTGGTACGACCTCCATAGTAACAACGATTTTGTCAATAGTTTTTACGACCCAAATTGAATAGAAAAAGGAATTGTTGTTGATTTTGTAAACTCAGAAAATAAAATTCTATTTGGGGAGTTAGAAACTAACTTGGGTTAAGGTCTCAAATTATGGTTGACTTTGTTCACCCGAAAATGGTGAAAAAAAGAGGTAAATTAGAAGGGCAAAGACGAATTTTGATTTTGAAAGCCAGTTTAGTCTCTTGATAGGCAGTTGATGTAAACGTGTCAGTTTTGCTTGAATGAAGCAGGGTGTATGAAATTGAACGACAGCCAGAAATTCTAATGAATATTTGCAACTGTATCTTTGAAAGTAGTGTGCCGAAAAGAGAATGAGATTTTTTCGACGATCACACCTCATTAATTTATTGTTACGATGAGATGGTTAATCTTTATTTATTATTATTATTTTTTTAGATACGATGAGATGGTTAATCGATTGAGAGAATTATAATTAAATGTAACTATGCTCGAGATTTTATTTTATTTTTCAAAAAATCTAAGCCAAAAGAAATCGGAATATTGTGAGGTGGTTATGATGGAGGATTATCCTCCTTGATCTTAGGCATTACTCCAACTTTTTTTTTAAACAAATCCTAGAATGGGGAGGGTATTATAGGGAGACAAAAATTCTCTCACTACAACTAATTACAAAATAGCTATTCATTTTAATACTCTTAAAAGTTAGTTATTTCATGAATTATTTTTTAAACAGTAGACATCTCTACTAATACCCTAAAGTTAATTTAAAATGAAGTTCTCAAATTTTTTATGTCGGTGGGCTTAAATATATAGGGAAGCCCAACACTTAATTGTGTGAGATTTTAAAATAAGTTTAAGGGACAACTAGGAAAATGGCTAGAATTCAGAAACTAATTAGAACGTGGCTAAAGATCTTTAGACTTTAAATTTATGTTTTTTTTTTTTTAATTTCCAAATTTTAATTAATTTTTAATATAGAAAGTAGTTTACAATTGTACCCTCCTATATTTTATAGAGTTTCTTTTTAATCCATTTTAAATAAATTATTTGTAACTACCTTTTTTAATCTAGAAAAATATAAAACAACCTAACTAATTCTAAAAATGAGTCAAACATAATTAAATCAATAATTATAAAATACCATAAAATCAGAGATTTTGAAAATTTTAAAAATTTATACGTAATTTAGAGATTTTGTTCTTAACGTTTACAAATATAGCTATACATCCCCTTCCCATAAGCCGTACATACTCTCGTTGGTCGGTACGATTATTGTAAGTTTGGTTAAATATAAATTTAAAAAATGGTTGGGAATAGTACTCGAACTTGAGTTTTATGAGCGTCTTAAATATCCGTTTTTGAAGAAGATGAAGTTCATTTTGATTCTTTTTTCTCCTTGAACAACCCTGCGAAAACCCTCCACCCATGTATTTGAGATTGATGATAGTCCCATGTTGAAAAATCTGGCCGAAAGAGAAATGCATACATTTTGTTGGGCTCTGATTCTCGAGACTTCGAAAGGGATCGACATTAGAGCCACGTTTCTGAAGATATAAACGTTTCTAGTGTAAGCTTTTAAATCCCTTTTGGTGCTCCAACATTTTTTCCAGTGTAATCTTCCAAATCTCTCAAATGGTTCTGGTTTTTAAAAATATTAACGTTTAAAATCAAATTCCTAATTTATTGGGATTTTTTTTTTAATTTTGTTTTTTTTTTGTTTTTTTTGTTTTTTTTTTTTTTTGCATATGTTAGACATGATTGACATGTATTTTATACCTAATAGAATCCCTACTTTGTAGGAATTGTATTTTATTTTATTTTATTATTTTTTATTTCACATATGTTAGACATTGGTTGCACGTATTCTGTACATATCCTATGTTAGTTACTGTACTGAGTATTGACGCATATGTTAGTTACATTAGTGTTGTCACTTGTAAATATTATGTGAGTAACGTTGTTTATTTGTTTTTGTTTTTTTTTTTTTGCATAAATTAGACATTGTTGGCACATATTCTGTACATATCATGTTATAATTAGGGTGCATATGTTGATTACTATTGTCTATTTATATATTTTGTGAATAATGTTGTTTTTTTAATTTCTTTTTTAGTTTATGCATATATTATATACTCTTGGCACAAGTTTCTCTTTAAAGGTAAGACCAACATTGAGTTCAAGTGGCTCAAAATTAAAAACATGCGACGGATCTGAAATTATGCACCGCATATGTAGACTCTACAACTTATTAGTGTGCGCTAGGTTTGTTCATCGTGATTTAAGCACATGCGACAGATCAGTCACGTAACGCTCGAAACATAGAAACTTTGTCTAGTCATCCTTTGTGACTACTTAGTTTATGTAACTTTGCCCAGTACATTTTGTTTGAGGGTTTACACCATTAGTTTTGGCCTAGTGGATTGCCTACAAATGTATATGTAAGACTGGGACCTCATTTATGCTATGTGTTTATCCGTTCTTGTTGTGTTATAGCTGTTAATCTTACTTGGAATGTGTATATAAGTATGAATTGGTTCATTATAATATATTGTTCGCTTGCCCCCCTTGAATATGTCCATGTGCCTCCTATCACCCTTGGCACTGCTTATGTATTCCAAAATTATGTACAGCACATGTAGTCTCTACAATTTATCAGCATACGCTATGTTTGTACATCCATTGTACATCGTGATTGGCAACTTTGATTGGTGGTTTTCATTTTTTTATTTTTTTTAGTCCACTTCCTAAATCTTAGAGATTTGTTGACTATTATTAGTATTTTAAATTTGAAATATTATCAAATTAGTTATGCTTATATTTAGGAGAAAATTGGTTGTGCTTAGATTTAGGAAAAAATTGATTTTTTTTTTTCTCGTGGAACAGCTATATGGAAAAATAAGTTCAAGGGAACTTTGGGGATGAAAACATTCATCTCTCCTCCTGATTTTTTTTTTTAGTCAAAAATTTAAAGTCCAATACAAAAAATTTACGACCTCTATGTTTTCACTAAATTAAGCCATTTACTACCGTTTCCCTAAGTTAAACTAAATTATAGGGATTATAGGATAAATTATAGGAACTTTTAATGAACTTTAGATTTATTTATCTGATAAATACAAATGAACTTTTAAATTTATTTTGGCTTTCAAGATTTTAAATCTTTTACTTTTTTCTTAAAACAAAATATTTTACTTTTCCATATTTCTAAAAGATTAATAAGGCAAACCTTACTTATTAAAAGGACGTGGCACCATTTGTTGTCCAAAATTTATAAACGAAAAAAAATTAAAAAAAATTATGACTTTAAATGGTGTCACATCAAAGCTTTTATTTTACCTTATGGTGCTGTCATCTTTATTAACAAAAGAATAAAGATAAATGTAATACTTGGAAATAGATTTTTATGCGGATACGAAAATAAGTAATGGCTTTATGATATTTTTAAGGTGACGTGGCAATTTTTTAAATTTATTTTAGAAAAAACATTCTTATAGGTGAATGTGTAGGGGAGCCATTTTACATATGTGCCACACAAATAATTTATTTATTTTTTAACATTTGAATTTATAAAAAAAAATTATGTCATCTAATGTTGGTCTTCCCTACATATTTAAGTGTCCTAGGAAAGTTTTTCTCTATATTTTAAAGTAGAGCATTAGTTACCTACTTCTTAGTAAGGATTTAGTCCATACTTATGAATGCAATATGAGAATAATAATATGTCACATAGGTAATACAATATTGGTCAAATTATCATTTATTTATAAAAAAATTTTATATTGATATGTGACACATTATTATCCTCATATATGTCGGTAAGTATGAATTAGGTTCTTTGCTCTTTAAAGTAATACACAACCTTATACCTCCAATTAAAAATCCCTGCAGAATTGCACATAAAAGCTTTACTAACACATATTTCATTTTTGCCAATAAAAGTAGGGATATACATGGGTTGGATTGGTTCGAGTTGAGTGAAAGTTTTGGACCAATCCAAAAATTTGAGGTGTCAATTTTTCAACCCAACCCAACCTATTTAAAGAAACAACTCAACTCAATCCAGCCCAACCATTTATTTTTGGGTTGGGTCGGGTCGGGTACATCGATTTAAACTGAAAGCTTTTTTTACCTAAATTGCTATGAAAAAAATGAAAGATTGCAAACACTTTTTTAGTACAATTGGGAAAGAGGGACCACAAACCCTACATAGAGGGTACTATTGCTCTCAAATAAAAGAAAGTCAAATATTGATTTTTAGAATTGAACCCGTGATCGTTGTGTTGAACTGGATTACAAACAAAATAATGAAACCAACAAGCGACAACCCTTTTAATGAAAGGTTGTAATATTAGAGATTGAAGGAAGTGAAAATGAAATTGAACTATATGATGAAAGGAGGAGAGATAAGAGAGAAAGACATGTGGAAGATAACTTGTGGTAAGCAAACAAAATTATTTTATAAAAAAAGTGTTCTCCAACGCGCTACTGCATTCTTTAAAAAAATTAAATGGATTATGTATAATATATGGTTTGGTTCGGGTTAAACCCAACCCAATTCAATAAAAAAAAAAAAAGCTCAACCCAACCCAATCCTTATATTTAGAGTTGGGTTGTTGGGTTACTCAGGTTATAGATTCTTTTTGTTACGATTGTTGAATCGAATAGAGTAAGGTTACATCTGCAAAAGATTGAAAATAATAATAATAGTGAAGAGGAAGAAGAGAAAGAATAACACAATGATTTTACCTGGAAAACTCCTAAACGAATTAAGGTAAAAACCACGGGTGATGATAGAAGAACTTTATTATAAACATAGGAGTTACACACTTTCTCTCTTACAAAGTAGCAATAAACTTACTTACAAGGAGAAACATTCTCTATTTTTTATTATAAAAATAGGACTTACACACTTTCTCTCTTACAAAGTAGCAATAAACTTACTTACAAGGAGAAACACTCTCTATTTTTATCTCACACCCTTACTCACTTAGTTATGAGATGTCTTGAGAGATTTTGGGATTGTTTGCCAACAACAATGACCATCACCTATTTATAGTGCAGATAAACTTAGGCTTTACGTAAATCTTATGGTTATAAATTGGTCATATCGTGTCTTGGTGATCAAGTAAATCATTTGGTCTCAATTTTGCCAAAACTTCACTTTGCACAATGTACATGGTTTAGATTATTCTTCATCAATCTTAGACAAAGGGTGTTCTAGAATTCTCTTCACCAATCATAGATAAATGGTGTTCTGGAATTCTCTTTAGCAATCTTGATCATATGTAAATGATCTAGAACCTTCTTTGGCCATCTAGGATAAAGTTTAATGATCTAACATCTTCTAATATTATTCAACATTCTCACACTTGGAGATTTAATTGAAGATCAATCAATCTTAACACCATTATTTCTTCCATTTCCATCTAAATGTTGCTAATGTTCATGCTAGGTCATTCGAGGATCGAGAACACAATTGAATTTGTCAGCACATCCTCTAACAATAAAGTTTGATCCTCTGCAACACAATCCGACCTCTGTCGATCCTTTACTGTATCTAAGAATCATTGTGACAATATTTGAATGCGACCACCATAATTCGCCATATACGGGTGATAACTCTAAATTCTAGAGTTATTTGGGCATTATTTCTAACGCATTCTTGCATTTTAAATAAGAAATACAAATAGTTTAGGTAGACTTGTTGTTAGAAATTATGAGATGCACTTAAGTCAGGCATGAAGAGTATATAGAGCGCTTAAATAGAAAAATTAGGATTATTATCACCTCGAGCGAAGCGTATCAAACGCAGTAAGCAAAAACACATTAAAAAAACTCAATCTTGCTAAGGCGGTATCTTTTTGTGCAGGATGGGAGATCGCTTCGCGTCACACTCGAAAGCATAATATATAACTAAGCGCGTCGGAGCACAATCCCTATTATGACAAGAATCTCGAGCATATAGGAAGATCTTTTGTTCGCCACAAAAATATACGACAAATCTAAAGATCATGCTTGGACCATAAGAAACGACAGACATCTATAAATATGAGAAGGATCAATGACTAATGTGTGCTGGTTTTGCTAGGATTTCACCACAGATGAATTGCAAGGTTGCCGAGTGGCTCGATTGAGCCTTTGACCATGTCTGTTATCAGTGTAATTCGAGCAAGCTAGTACCATGGTATTTGTGGAAGTGTATAATCCCCAAGTGACAGTGGCGTTGGTTCCTCACCAGCCAATTTATCTTGTTTTTATCGTTTTCATTAGTTAAAGACTTTCTTTACATTTTACTTGAATTCTTAAGAGTAGATTGTAACACAACTTTATGAGTTTTCTAATACAAAAACTTGTTCTTTTTCTTTACGCCTTACATTCTCCTACATACTACTTCTAATCATGTCGCATAACGATCTAGAGTTAAGAATGAAATAGTAATTAGTTTGAGGATAGAATAAAGGAAGATGCATTAATAATTACAGTGGTTGTTGAAAATTAGCATGTAGCTCGCTTCTCGTACGCCTTGAGAAAAGGGATGGCAAGAGATTAACCCAACCATAATTGCTAGGAAATGCTTGATCTCTCGCATTCTTAGGGGGAGGATTAGGGATAACCCTTTCACTAGTTACGTGCACATCACTTGTTTAAATTCCAACTCAAGGGCCGAGTATTGGCGAGTTTGCAGTAAAGTGTTCTAAGAGGAAGCTTTAAGCTAAGCGAAGCACAAATTAATTTCTTACCAATATTTATCCTAGGCTCAGTACTAATCACTTTTCAGTATTTAACTTGTCGGTTCCGTTATTTAATTAGACTAAAAGACACAAAACCACAACCCAATTGCACCAAATTCTATTATTTTATCTATGACTTTTAAGGTAACATTCATTAATTATAAATTCTATGTGGAGACGATAAAATAAATACTTATCACTTATTGCATACTCGACTGCGTTTACTTGCATAAAAAGTGATTCGAAAGCATAGGACCTTAGTCACACACCTAGAATTAATCATTAGAATAATTTACGCTGCAACCGATTTTGCAACAAGTTTTTGGCATCGTTACCAGGGAATTGTTTAATTAATGATGCTAACTTAAGAGTAATTTATCAGTTCAAAAAGGCTAACTTGTTAATTTGATTTGCATGTGACACAGTATAAAGACCTAGAGGATTGTCGTGAACCAAATGTTCTATTCTAGAATTGGCCACTCAAGGATGCGAAGCAGAAGAATCATAGCAAAACTCCTATCACTTATTGGCGTTGCATTGCAAAGAAAAAGGCAAAAAGCCTTAATAGATAAGCTTGGTCCATCCACTGGACGCGAGGTGAAGAGCATTCATATCACAACTAACCCAAGGTCAATTAGGTGTAATATATGACACCGGAAGCGAAGCGCATTCTGGAAATGCAGATGTCCTATAATGGATGTCAAGTAACCTTGCTTAACAAAGGATGCATTGTTGGGGGATTGAGAAAAAAGAATGAATATTACAAAAATTGAATTCGAAAACAATTGCGAGTATCGAATCTTTCCTATTTTTTACCTTAAGAATTATATGTTTTATTTGCTTTATAGGATTTCTATTACTTTCATTAGGTTAAGCATTTTAGTTATTTGTCTGTTTTGTGCTTCTACAAGGAAAATTGAAATACATAGGAAGTTTTGAACAACATTAAATGTTTAGACAACGGGGAATTTTTTGTCCCGATCCCCGACCCGTTAGGGGCGAGTGTCCGTGTGGACGCAGCCTCACAGGAAAAATGAACATCTCTAATAGACAATAACTTTAAGAGTATTCAATTTACCGGCTGAAAGAGGAAGAAGTCAAATGAAGGAAGTAGGCTAGCATGTTCAAGATTCTAAAAACTAATAAGTTTATTCTTTATGTTTTATTTTGCAAGAAAATTCCTATTTTTGGAAAGTGAAGCATATGACATGTTTAGCCTATTGTATTCACCCTAATCATCTATATAGGAGAAATAAGAATATCCCTCATATGAAATACATGTCTAGCATTACTGAGGGCGAGCAATAGTTTAGATTTAGGGGTTTGATAACTTTAAATAATAGAGTTATTTGGACATTATTTCTAATGCATTCTTGCATTTTATGTAAGAAATATAAACATTTTAGGTAGAATTGCTGTTAGAAATTATGAGATGCACTTAAGTTCGGCATAAAGAGTATATAGTGTGCTGAAATGGAAAAACTAGGATTATTATCACCTTGAGCGAAGCGAATCAAATGGAGTAAGTAAAAACACGTTAAAAAAAAAAGTCAATCTTGCTAATGAGATATCTTTTAATGCAGAATGGGGAACACTTCGCATCACACTGGAAAACATAATATATAAACAAGCACGTCGGAGCACAATCCCTGTATGGCAAGAATCGCGAGAATATAGGAAGATCTTTTGTTCGCCACAAAAAACATACAACAGATCTGAAGATCATGCTTAGGCCACAAGAAACAACAGACACCTATAAATATGAGAAGGATCGGTGACCAACGTTTGCTGGTTTAGCTAGGATTTCACCACCAATAAACTGTGAGGTTACCGAGTGGCTCGATTGATCCCTCGATAATGTCTCTTATTGGTGGAATTCAAGCAAGCCAGTACCATGGTGTCAGTCAAAGTTCTAAATCCTCAAGTGTTAGCAGCGTCGGTTCCTCAACAGTCCATTCATCTTATTTTTATTGTTTTCATTATTTAAAGACTTTATTTAAGTTTTACTTGAATTCTTAGTAGTAGATTGTAACATAACTTTATGAGTTTTCTAATACAAAAAATAGTTCTTGTTCTTTACGCCTTACATTCTCCTGCATACCACTTCTAATCACGTCGTATAATGAACTAGATTTAAGAACGAAATAGTAATTAGATAAAGGTAAGAATTAAGGAAGATGCATTAATAATTATGGTGGTTGTTGGAAATTAGCAAGGGTCGATTGACAACCCACCTGTATCTCGCTTCCCGTTCGCCTTGAGAAAGGGGATGGCAATAGATTAACCCAACCGTAATCGCTAGGCAATGCTTGATCTCTCTTAGGGGGACGATTAGGCATAACCCCTTTACTAGTCGCGTGTGCATCACTTGTTTAAATTCAACCTCACAGGCAGAGTACTAGTATGTTTGCAGTAAAGTGTCCCGAGAGGAAGTTTTAAGCTAAGTGAAGCATGGATTAACTTTTTACCAATATTTATCTTAGGCTCGGTACTAATCACTTTTCAGTTTTTGAATTGTCGCTTTCGTTATTTAATTAGACTAAAAGACACAAAACCACAACCCAATTGCACCAAATTCTATTATTTTATCTTGGACTCTTAAGATAACATTCATTAATTATCAATTCCTTATGGAGAGGATAAAATAAATACTTATCACTTGCTGTATACTCGATTGCATACTTGGGTAAAAAGCGATTGGAAAGCTAAGACTTTAATCACACACTTTGAATAAATCATACTGAAACTAATTTTGCAACAACCGACTAACTTCTCCCACTGCATGTAGAATGTTTCGTCTGGTACAACTTTTGGCGATTATTAAACTTTCAGCTACTGATGCATACGCTACTTGAGTCATCTCCATCTATTCCACTTCACTACTAGGACAGATCTTAGAGGATAACTTGAAAATAATAGAAATAACGGTAGAAATTTGCCTACAGTCTTCTATGTTGAAGCGTCATAATACCTTATTCAAATGGAAAGCCAAGTCTTTTTATTATTTCTTTCTCTGTGAATTTGCAACTCCAAAATCTTGAAGCGTCATAATACCTTATTCAAAATCTTGTTAGGCAGTTTGAGCCTCTAGGGGTATTTTGGTAATTTTGGCTTCAGGGGTGGTCTCGTAATTAACCAGGGTTTCAAAACGGTTCTGTTAATTACCGAGTTCAGGTTTTTATTTCGGTTTTAGGTCCCTAGGGCTAGCGTTTCTTTTGAGAAGTCTGGAGCCTTTGTTTGATTAAATAAGAAAAAGAAAGAAAAAGGTGACTTCGCCAAGACTCAAAGCCGGAACTGCCTGAGGACACGCGCGCAATCCCGTGGAGCACTTCTCTTTTTCCGACACTATAACTACCCAGCCACTTCTCCAAATTCACTTTTCTCATTTTCTCTCTTTTTCTCCCAAATCGCCGAAATCACTTTTTCCTCTCTCCTTCGCCGAAACCCTGTCACCTTCGCCGAGCACGAGCAGTCGAGTTTGCTAGCCTAGGCGACCTCTTCCTTTCTCCTTCGCCGATCAGTTCGCTCAGCCGCTCGTCTGCCGCACGCCCTCGCTTTGCCACAGCTGCACAGATCAAGTCGCGCCGCAGCTTCGCCTCGCTCGAATTCCTTTCGTCCTCGATCGCCAGCCAGCCAGCTCTTTAGGTACGTTTTTCCGAGCTCCTCTTGCTCTCTGATTGGTTTTCCTGTTGCCTGATTTCAAAGATCTGTCACTCCGTTCGATTTGCAGTTGAGTCCGCGAAAGCATAGTGCCGAGTCCCTATTTGTTTGCTTGACCGAACCAAGCGTCAGTGTAGCATTCATTTTCGGAGTTTTTCCCCAGCAAGCTTTTACCACAGTGAGCCGTTCGTCCACGCTACCTTGCGGTTTCTCGTCTATTTTGTCGAGACCAGCTCTTCGCTCAGCCTTCTGTAGCTTCGCCTTCGCCTTCGTCGAGGTTCTGTTGCAGAGTCGCCTTGTGTTCGGTTTAGGGTAATTCCTTTCCCGAGCGTGTGTTAGTTAATTAGTTGGTGCAGCCATTCGAGTAGTATTTAATTCGTTTTTACATTTATTACTTGCTAGGTTGTTGAATCTGCAGCTCAATGAGCATTTTACTTGTTGTGCTTTTCTGTTTGTTTCTAGGTAAGGATTTCTTGCCGGGGTTGTGTAGACCCTGCGAGACTTCTCTGATTGCTTTCTTGTATGCTAGTTATAATGTTATGAACATGTTTAGTGGATAGGGACTTTTATGCTGATCTGTTCTGCTAGCATGTTGGACTTCTATTTTCACATGTTAGTGCCATGCTAGGTTTGTTCTTCCAACATGCTTGATTCCTGTTTTAAACCTTGTAGTACCATGCTAGGGTTATTTGTTGTTGAGCACGTTTGTATGATAAGTAACAGGGTTGGGATTCTTAGATAGAACTTGTTAGGTTGTCATCATCTAGAGGCTGAGAGTGGACCAACGTAAGTGTCTCCATCGGTCGGGCTGTGAGGACAGATTCCTTACCCCCGGCAGCCGGGTGTGGAGTAGCTACCATACCGGCATAAGCCTAGTCTGTAGCCTGCTAGAGCGGAACCCTGTCAACGGTGTAAGTTTGCCTTGGCCGATTCTTAGCTTCAAGCATCGGTGGTATTCAGGCTGCTACAGTCGAGTGCCGAGGGTCTCGCACTACTGTAGATCAGTGACACCGCTTTCGAGTCTTTAGGCATGCGTACCTGGACTGACGTAGTATGTCCTTAGGCCCCCACATTTACGCAGTTTGCAGTAGCATGCAGTGTGCGTGCACACGAGTTAGGCACCGAGCAGAGAGCTACCTAGGCCTAATGTTCGTGAGTACACCATTTCCTTTCTGAGTCTAGAGCCAGACACCGGGTACTCTCCCAGATGTCTCAAGACCAGTTTAGAGAGCTGGTCAGGACCAGCTGTTGAGTGGCCATTTAGGCCGAGGGTAGAGACCCTCGAGGTTATCGATTTAGGGTCAGTTATTGAGCTGACCACTTGGCCGGGAGTTAGAGACTTTCGATGACCCAGGAGATCTATGGACATCTCATCCCAGGGTTCAGTGCTGGTAATTGTTTGTTTGTGTACTTGGATGCTAGATGATGCGTTGTTTCGTACTGTACCCCGGTTGAGGATTCTTACTGAGTGCCTTGGTACTCACCCTTATTTTCTGTGGTTTTTCCACCAGGTAACTTGGAACAGCACCAAGATGGCTAGAGGAGGAGCTGTATGATCATGGAAGCTGTCGGCGCCACTCTGTCTGTTTTATGTCTTATTTTCTTTGATTCAGCATGTAATTGGACATGGAGTTCATAGGAAGATTTTGACATATTGTGTTTTGAACCATTTATGATTGTTTGAATAATTACTGGCCAGGAACTTATTTTGTTTTTACCAAGGTTATGTTTGAAATGTTTAATTTTAAAGCATTTTGATTTGTATTCTTTATCTTAAATGTTTTTACTTCCATGCATGCTGAGTAAGGACCAGGTTTAGGACCTTTTTTTTTGTCGGGTCCTTACAGTAGGTATCAGAGCACATAGTCATAGATTCTGTAGACTAACCTGCTTTGTAGGTTGTTTGTCCCCATGATCATAAGAATTCCAACAGCCATCAGGTTTGTCTAAGTTCTTTGTTTAAGGGTTTTACAGTACTGCATCTAGTATAGTTGTGTTACCCGTGTTGCCAGTGAGAGTCCGAGAGTGGACTGACCCTTTGTAGTTTCCGTGTAGATTGCTAGTATGTCGGTTACATGCAATGGAGTAGGGACGTCAGGTACTGCTAACAGAGAGTTTGATGAGACGACGTCTAGGGTTGATCCGACCCGTAGGCCACCTTTGGCCCCAGCTGTTAGCTTGCCCAGAGAGGGGGTAGAGGCTACTATGCCTCCGAGTGAGACTCTAGGAGCAGAGTTTTCTTCGACCATGCGAGACATGATGGTCGGACTGTTGGCTCAACAGAGAGCTGAGACCTAGGCGCAGCTTGCAGAGCATTGAGAGGAGTCTAAGACACAGATAGCCCTGCTGACCCAGTTGTTACAGTAGGCACCCCCAACAGCCCTAGTGATCCCTCTTGGAGGGCAGGTTTAGTGGGATTTTATAGATGAGATAGATGACACTGATGGAGCCACCGAGTTCAGCAAGTGGCTCAAGGACTTTACCAAGTAGAAGTCTACCGAGTTTAGCGCTTCAGAGAACCCGTTAGTAGTCGTAAAGTGGTTGGCCAGGATAGAGTACATCTTCCGAGTGATGGGAGGCCCCGACGTGCAAGGGTCGAGATGTGCAGTCCATGTGTTGACAGATATAGTAGTTTGGTGGTGGGAGTCCACCGACAAGGGCAGACCAGTAGGATCTCCACCAGCCACCTGGGAGTTCTCTAGAACAGAGTTTAGAGCCAAGTCCATCAGTGAGGAGGCTCAGCAGGAGATGGCAGAGACCTTCTCAAATCTGAAGTAAGGAACAGATAGCATAGCCAAATATGAAAAGAAATTCTCAAAGTACAGCTATTTCGCTCCAGAGCTCATAGCCACAGAGGGCTCAAGATTAAGAAGTTTGTTGGCAGGTTGAAAAGGGAGGTTGCTCAGGATGTACGAGCACTCGCTCCTGAGACTTATGCTAGAGCCGTGGCATTGGCCACCATTTATAATTCAAAGTACCCGCTGGTGCAAGCTCTAGACCCACCAGCGCAGTTTGTTCAACAGTACTCTGGTTAGAAGAGGAAGTTTGAGTCATCCAGTAGTTCTCGTTCAAGTGGACAGTAGAATCGCCGTCGGGGCCAGTCTCGAGGTCGGAATCAGCTACTACCCCAGCACTGACAGCAGGACTGCCAGCAGGACGCAGTCAGGCAGCCACCTCAGTGTAACAGGTGTGGCAAGCAGCACTTTGGAGTTTGTGGAGCTTCGCCCCGAGCTTGCTACAGATGTAGCAAGGAAGGGAACTTGGCCAGATTTTGCCCTCAAGACGAAGCAGTTGCCAGGCCGGTCCAGCAGCAGGGCTGAGTTTTTGCTACGACTGATGCTGCAGTTGTAAGTACGTTGCTTGTCTTAGATCACTATGCATTTGTATTGTTTGATTCGGGCTCGACCCACTCGTTTTCATCTGATTCGTTTGTTAGACAAGCTTGTTTGGAACTTGAACCTTTAGGGTATGTTTGGGGCACCGTTTATGTAAACGGCCGGGTTGGTTATTATAACCCAACCTGTGTTTACCCCACCGTTTATTATAAACGGTGGTTACCTAAACCTACGTACCCATTTATCTAAATCTACGTGCCAGTTTATCTAAACCTTATATTTTTATTAAATATTTTTATAAATATTGACTATAAATTTTCCTTAAAATTTTCTTATATATATATATATATATATATATATGATGTTTTTATAACAAAATTAACTGGTGATTGTTTAAAATAATAACTCGTGAATTGGTTTTAATTAATAGTAATTAATAGTAGTATTTCTTTTTTTTTTTAATTATATGGAAACATACTCAGTAAGGGGCCCTAGATCTCGTGTGACTCTAATGCTGGTTATATCTCTTTGTTACACTCGTGGAATCTTATATGCTTTGTGCATGGTTCCACTAGTTTACCCGCCTAGTACCCGAGAGAAGGAGTCGGTCACGACTTGCTTAAACCTGAAACCTACTAGAAGAGGCCAGAAGGACTGATGATGGCACGGAGGAATGCATGTCGGTGAGCCTGCATGCATTTTTGGGATGTTGTCTGCAAGTAGGTCGATCCTCACATGCTGGGGTTAGCAGATGGCGCCTATAGCCCGAGGTTTAGGGACCATGTAGTTTCCCTCACTCGTGGCTTTCCCTGACAGGGTCAAGTGACTTTATTGGCATTCGAGTATGCCCTTGCTGACTCAACTTGTGTCTCGTTGTCTTGATCTGAGGCTTAGGGATCCTGTGTGGTTCCTTCACTCGTAGTTCTCCCCGATAGGGTCGGGTGACTTTATTGGCATTTGTGCATGCCCTACGAATATGCTACCAGAGTGCACAGTGGGAGCTTGGCAGGTCCCTAACGTAGGTCAAGCGACCCCGAGGCATTCGTGTATGTCTCTATTGATACACTATCAAAATGCACAGTAGAAGCGTGGCGGGTCTCAGACATAGGTCAGGCTACCCCAAGAAAGTTGTGTATATCTTTGCAAGTACAACGTGGCAGGTCCCTTAAATAGGTCAGGCTACCCCGAGAAATTCGTGTATGTCTTCGTTGCTACAGTTTGGCGAGTTCCTGATATAGGTCAGGCTACCCCAAGACATTTGTGTATGTCTTTGCAGACACGGTATGAGACGTGTCCAGATTGGAAGTTTAAGGTATTGTGTGCTTTCCCTCACTCGCGGCCCCTTCCTGACAGTGGTCAGATGATTTCTCGGCACTTAGCTATATCCCTGCTCACAGCTTGCATGCTGTCGTTTGACATTGCTTGCTCGTGATCGGCCTAGGGGCCAGGCACGCATGTGCAAGCCATTTAGCTTCAGTTGCCGTATCTTCTAACTTATTTCTGTTTGCATTCTTAACCCCATGGTAGGGCCCCTTACTGAGTATGTTTCCATATAATCACCCCTTACATTTTCATGTAGTGATCCATTCCGAGGTGCCAGGCTGGGAGCTACATCGATCATGGACACGGTGTTGTCACTCTCTTTCCGCATTATTTTTACTTCTTGTCAAACTTTATGTTCTAAACTCAGTTGAATTGTATTTTGTTTTAAACTATCGGGATCCCGAACTATGTTTTGTATGTTTTGAACTATCAGTTAAGTTTCATAATTTTACGAGGTTTCGCTGAAAATTGCATGTGATTATTAAATCAATTTTGGGAATTTTAAAATGCATGCGTCCGTAACACCACATTAGATTATATTAGAAAGTCGGGTCGTTACATGTCCCTTCTTCATACTTCTTGATTTTTTCCTTCCTTGATTTTGGCTCCCACTAAAGCCATGTTCTGTTGACCTGCCTCTTGTCACCACCATAGCCTCCATTTTCTATGAACTTGCCAATTTATCTTCTTTGTTATTGTGCTGACACTCCTCTTTGAGAACAACAACTCCAATATAATCAAAGTTTAAATAGTCGGTGAGAAAATTATTTTTGAGGTTGATACAAGTTGATAATACGAATCTGGAAGACTTAGAATTATAAGTTTAGACATCTGGAGTGAATACAATTTCCTCTTAAGAAAATTTTTGTTGTGAAGTGGCTTCAACTCGTACAATTTTGTTTGTTGATCTCAAATCTCATTTGTTGTTTTCTTCTCCTCCATGCTTCACAACATTCTATCTACTAGTGACAGATGAAGATTTGTCATAGCATTTCCGTCCATCTAGATCCACTTATCATCTGTGATGATTTCTAGCCTTCACTGATGGCTCTAATTATCTTTTCTCAAGACAACCTTCATCTTCATCTTCCACATCGAGAAATTTATGTCGTTGAACTTCTCAATCTCGAACCTTTCCTTATTGCTTCTACCACGAACCATAAACAATTAGGTACCTTTCAATAAAGGTGAAAAATATCTAACTTAGTTTATGATGTGGAGGATCTACTTCAGTGGCAACCACAAGGCTCTGATACCACTTTTTATGATTGTTTGAATCGAATAAAAAGGGTCGCAACTACAAAAGATTGAGAATAACAATAATAATGAAGAGGAAGAAAAGAAAGAATGACATAGTGATTTTAAGGGAAAACCTCTTAACGAATTAGGGTAAAAACCACGGGCAATGATAGAAGAACTTTATTAGAAAAATAAAAGTTACACACTTTCTCTCTTATAAAGTATCAAAAAACTTACGTACAAGGAGAAACACTCTCGATTTTTATCTCACGCTCTCACTCACTTAGATATAGGATGTCTTGGGGGATTTTGGGATTGTTTGCCAACAATCGGCATCAACTATTTATAGTGCACATAAACTTGAGCTCCTAGTAAATCTTAAGGTCATAAATTGGTCACATCTTGTCTTAGTGATCAAGTAAATCATGTGGTCTCAATTTTTCCACAACTTTACTTTAGAAAATGTGCATGGTCTAGATTATTCTTCACCATTCTTAGACAATGGGTGTTCTAGAATTTTCTTTACCCTTAAGAAAGCACATTAAAGGCACATTAGAGAAGTTCACTTGCTGGTAAAAAGGTGGTTAGAGTTGGTGGAGTAGCCAACTAAATGGTTAGGATTTTTAGGCCAGCTGTCTATGATGTTATAATAGTTACTCAGTAGTCTATATAAAAGATTATTGTACATGTACTTTACTCAATTGATTCATAGACGATTTCTCTTCTGTTCATTCACACACCATCAACTCTTCTTTTTCCCCACTTCAACACACGAACAATATTCACTAGTCTCTTGTGAATCTTGAGTTTCACCAATTTTAAGGAAATGGTATTCTAGAATTTTCTTTAACAATCTAGAACATATGTGTATGAAACCTTCCTTGTCCATCTAAGATAAAGTTTAATAATCTAGCATATTCCAATATTATTCAACACTTTGTATACCCTAAATAAGAGTAGTCGTTCAACAACGTCAATGTGTTCTCATGACCAGGATATGATGGGTTTGAGTCTCCCTTCTCTAATAATAGTTGAACTTAAAAAACACACACACACAAACACATCTCACTTTTGAATCACAAGCTTACCGAACACAAATTAACACGTCTATACATTCAAAGAAAGAAATTAAATGCAAATTTAATTTGACGATCAAGATCATGGCAATAGAAAAAAATCTATTTCTTAACTCAAGATGGTAATAATCACAGAAAAAAAAAAAAAATTTATCCAAAAAAAATTTAAATCTAACATGTGAAGAAAAATAAAAACAGATCTTTAGAATTTTTGGTAACATTAGGAGAGGTGAATAGAATTTATGAAGTTAAACTTTTTTCGACAAAATAAACAAAAATTTATTGTATATCATTTGAATAAGGATCATAAAAAAATACTATTTTACTGAACATATCATTTACTTATGAAATACATCAATATAGTAAGAGAATGTTTAAGTCTTTTACTATAAAGTAAGAGTATTATTGGTTATATATAAAATTTGATTTTGTTGTTGGAGATAAGGTTTACTTAATGAACTCTGATATGCTTGGGAGTTTGGGTTTTATCTTTTATGCATCGTTTTTCTCATTGATAAGTTTTATATTATGATAGTTTTATTTAAGAGCTAGAGACATATGAGAGATTGAGAGAGAAATTTGTGAAGGGAATTACAGTTTTGAATTAGTGTCTTCTTTCTTCCTTTATTTTGAGAAACAAGTAACTGGAATTTGGCTCTTAGGGTTGAAAATATATTAGTTTTCTTAAACTACTATAATCTTTTATTGAAAGATGGAATTCAAATTCTTATTTAATAATGAACCCAACATTGGGTTTAAATAGGCTATCAGAGATAACTTAATCATAAAAGGAAAAGATAATATTTTAACTAATCGTAAAAGGAGAAAAATAATATTTAACCTAATCCTAAAAAGAAAACCTAATTGAAAAGATAAAATATTAATATAAACAATATTCTACACTCCCCCACACGCTGGGTTATTTATAAAGTACAAGCCATTTTGGAGTTAAATTCATCAAAATTGGTCCTCGATATTACTTTAGTAAGAGAATGTTAGCAATTTGATGGCGTGATGGAACATAGTTGAGTTCAACTATTTTATTGTTGAACTTTTCAGATATAAACTAGGATGATGATGCGCCAATTGAGAAAGCTAGAAAAGTTGGAGAAGCGCTAATTGGGAAAGCTAGAAAAGGCCAATTGAAAAATCTAGAAAAGCACCAATTGGAAAATCTAAAGAAGCGCTAATTGGAAATAATGAAGAAATGTCAATTAGGAAAGTTGGAAAAAACCAATTTGAAAAGCGGAAGAAGCCCCAATTGAAAAATATGGAAAAGGCCAATTGGGAAAGCTAGAGAAGAACAAATCGGGAAAGCTAGAGAAGCGTCAATTGAGAAAGCTGGAAAAGGCCAATTGGGAAAGGTGGAAAAGCGCTAAATGGAAAAGCTAGAGAAGCACAAATTGGGAAACCTGGAGAAGTGTCAATTGGGAAAGCTGGAAATGGTCAATTAGGAAAGCTAGCACTACTACAATTAAGGACATATATGACAAGCTAACATAATGAGTTTAAAAATCACGGATGTTAGATGATGGACATACAGTCTTTTCCAAAAGGCGAACATATGATGATGGGCACTTTTATTGTCGGGCACTGTTAATGACGGGTATCAAAGTCTTGGATAAGTCTAGCTTTGATAGTCGTAGTGTAACGACCCAATTTTCCATTCCAATTCTCCAGGTACATTCAGTTACTTCTTCAGTTGTTCGGTTGAGCCATTAGGGCAGTTTGAGCCTCTAGGAGTATTTTGGTAATTTTGCCTTCAGGGGTAGTCTCGTAATTAATTAGGGTTTCAAAACGGTTCTGTTAATTGCTGAGTTCGAGTTCTTGTTTCGGTTTCAGGTCCCCAGGGTTAGCGTTGCTATTAGAAAAGTTTAGAGCCTTGTTTGATTAGAAAAGTTTAGGTCCCCAGGGTTAGCGTTGCTATTAGAAATGTGGCTTTGCCAGGACTCGAAGCCGAAACCGCCTGAGGACACGTGTCGCAACCCTATTAAACCCTTCCCTTTTGGCCTAGATCTATAAATACCCAGCCACTTCTCCAATTTCACCTTTTTCTCATTTTTCTCTCTTTTCTCCCAAATCGCCAAACTCACTTTTCATTCTCTCCTTTGTCGAAAACCTGTTGCCTTCGCCGAGCACGAGCAGCCGAGTTCGCCAACCTAGGCAAACCCCTTCCTTTCTCCCTCACTGACCAGTTCACTCAGCCGCTCGTCTGCCGCACACCCTCGCTTCGCCACAGCTGCACAGTTCCAATCGCGTCGTAGCTTCGCCTCGCTCAGATTCCCTTCGCCCAAGATCACCAGCAAGCCTGTTCGCTTCAGGTACGTTTAGTCGAGCTCTTCTCGCTCCCTGGTTGGTTTTCCATCTCCTGATTCAAAGTCTCTCGCTCCATGTAAATTACAGTTGAGTCCGAGAAAGCACAGTGCCGAGTCCTTATCCGTTCGCTTGACCGAGCTAAGCGTCTATGCAGCGTTCGTCTTCGGAGTTTGCCCCAGCGAGCATTCACCACAGCGAGTTGTTCGTCCTGCTACCTCGCAGTTTCTCGTCCATTTCGCTGAGAGTAGCTCTTCGCTCAGCCGTCTGTAGCTTCACGTTTGCCTTCACCGAGGTTCTGTTAAAGAGCCATCTTGTGTTCGGTTTAGGGTAATTCCTTCTCCCGAACGTGTGTTGGTTAATTAGTTAGTGCAGCTATTCGAGTAGTAGTTAATTCGTATTTATATTTATTACTTGCTAGGTTGTTGGATCTGCAGCTCAAGGAGCATTTTATCTGTTGTTTATTCCTGCTTGTTTCCAGG
>JBBMKA010009854.1:0-10046 GCA_037833695.1 Sechiopsis laciniata
TATTTTGTCAATTGTGTTAGTTTGTAACTTTTGGCTCTACGGGAGATTCTCTCTAGAGATTTCTTATAAAGTTGGTATATTCTATCAAGAACATGGACAATAAGTGAGATCTTAGATGCTATGCTTGCAATCAAAGGTGTTGGGAATTCAAACACAATGTAATGCCATATTCGTTAAATAAAGAGTAGATCATGGATTTATAAAAAATGACAGATATCTCTTAGTACGAGGACTTTGAGTGAAATCGAAAACAAAGCCACGAGGGCCTATATCCAAAATGAACTATATCATATCAATGTCGGATTTGTCATCCCTTAACAGAGGAAATGAAGTACATACACATATATGTTTACAAGTCTACTCTTTTGGGGTTTATACCTTAACGAAGTGAAACCCAATTGCATGAAGATAAAAATCATCAGACCTCCCATGGAGCCCAACGATCTTGAACCCACTAGTTGGGAACGAAAACTTCATCACTTCAAAATGATATTGATCTCTAGTCCCATATGGACCCAAAGTCCTTTGGTTAGTTTCAAAAGTCAGTGACTGAATACCTTGTTGACGATTGCGGTACCAACCATGAATTGAAGTAAGATACTCATCTGGATGGTTCAATGTAACCTGAAATTTTGATGACAATGATTGAGTAGATGAAAAGGAGAATATGAAACCAGTGAGAGTCTCGTGTCGAGCTAACCTCCATTGTCCTATCCATATCCGAATATTGATTGCCATGTTTATCTTTCCAAATTGAGTTTCCATCTTCGTCTTCGTATTCGACTTGAATGCCCTGAACGTGCAATCCGCTCTCAACACCGTAGATTCGAAGTGCTCTGATCGAAGAAAAAACTCCATCATCCCAGCGTTGGCCATACAAACTTCCTTGCGATACAAATGACAAAGTTGTGGAACTCTTGTCTTTCATCTGCACCATGTTAACACTATATTTATATAAATTTAAAAAACATATATATACATATATGGGTATGAATGAGGAGACCAGTTAATTAAGCAGAGTACTTTTTAATAGTAACATATACTTAGGTGTACAAAAGAACCGATAACTTGGACTACCCAACCCAAACCGTAAGGATTGAGTTGGGTTATAAATTTTATTTGGGTTGTGTTGAATTATTATAATTTTCGTTGGTTTGGGTTGGTTATTAGGTTGACTATTTTTTGGCTCAATCAATCCAACCCAACCCGAATTTAAAATTTTATATATATATATGTGTGTGTGTGTGTGAGAGAGAGAGAGGGAGAGACATTCATTAATAAGATAGGTTATTAGCATATTGATATGGAACATGTAATAAGATAAGTAACATACTTCAAGTATAGTATCATATATCTTTTCTTTATTTGTTTACATATTTACGGAGTGTAATTTAAGTATTTCTATAGAGGAAAAAAGATATTAATACAACCCGAAAATTCAATCAAACTCTAAAATATAAGGTTGGGTTGCTCTAATACATAAGGTTAGACGGGCTATAGGCTTGACAAACCCAAAAATTTAGGTTGGTCCAAAATTTTTTTAACTCAACCCAACTCGGACCATGTACCGGTTTTAGTGCCAAATTCATATGTGTAACTTCAAAAATGATAATTAAGTGATGATTGCAAGTCATAAATGACCCTCCCCACCTTTGCCTTCATATTGCTCGACGAAGTGATCTTCCACCTATTGAGAATAAATATATAAGTTAGATAGAAATAAAAAAACTATCATTTTTTTCCTTCATTTGTAGCTAGTATATATGAATGATATAATAAACCCAACATGATAAATAATCAGTGGTATAAAATACAGCTAACGAGAGCTTACATTTCATCCGGGTGGAGACATATTGAACGGTAGCGATAGGAAGGCATTGTGAAAGTTATTTGGCCTTGTGTTAGCTGCTTGTGGTAACACTGCCCAAATGCATGCTCGCTGAAGTTGCAATTTGAATTTCCACATTCGAATGCCAATTCGCCATCACAAGAACCCCCACATGCATCACAAGATCTACAAGAGTACCTCTTTTTTGTACACTCATTCACCAAATTGAGCGGATGCGCGTGGTTTTTAAATTTTGCTAACTTTAGAAATGGATAGTCTCCAACAATGCACTTTGTATGTGCAACAAAGCAGCATATCTTGCACTCATAAAACCACTCATTTACATATCTTTCTTCTTCACAAACATCACAGTAATATTCAGCTTCCGCTTTCTTCTTTCTCGCTTTCTTCATCCTCACTTTCTACCTCATGATTTTCAAAGGCAAGGATCAAAGGATGCTCATCAAATCTATTTATTACGACACGTGGCAGATTTGCGCACCTTACGTCTAAATAAAAGCTGCAATCCTCACACCCAATAGCTTTTTTGTTCCCCAAATTCTCTCCACAAGCTTTACACTCGTGTTCATCTTTTCCATCGTCGTAATAAGTCAAGGGATGAGTGTGACTCTGATGTTTAAATGGAAATGTAATTGCAGCACATCGAATGTCAATTACATAATAGCATTCTTCACAGCGATAAGCAAAGCCATGACAGTACTGAAGACAAAGAGCACAAGAGAACACAAAATCGGGGATATAGACTATACTCAACACATGCGGATGGAGGAAGGAATTGTAGAGATAAGTTGGCAATGTTGCACATTGTTCGTGCAAGTAGAATCCGCAAGGTGGGCAGCCATAAGATTGAGACATTGTTGATATGCATCTCATGCACCCATCGCAATGCATATCCTGATCCTCATATTGTCGATTCAACTTATGCTGCTTATGGCTAAAATGATGTTGAGTTGGATTTTGTAGGTTGATGATGCCTTTCTTGTCAAGGTTCACCAAAATAAGATCAGAAATAGATTTTTGAATGGAGGAGGAATGACGTTGGTATCGAGACATTTCGATAATTGCACAGTTTTTATGGGCAAATTGATGGCAGACTGTACAAAGCCAAAGGAAGCCTTTGCTAGACTTGTCACATAGTTGGCACTTAAAAGAAAGCTCGTGGCGGAGAATTTGGAAGTGGTGTTCGTGACGGAACAATGATATGCAGTATACATGAATATTGAAATTGCAGGGTAAGCAGGAGTAGAAGAACTTTGTGCAAGCAGTTTTACAACAAAAGCAAATGCAATTAGAAAACGGATTTTGGGCCAAGAAAAATGATGGATGAGAATGAAGTTGAGGATTTAAGATTTGGCGGTTCAGCTCAGCACATTCTTGATGAAAGGTGTAGGACACACAGTGAGGTAGAGTTCAAGAGCAAAAATAGTAAGTGGAAGGTGATTTTATAAGGTGTTGGCAAACAAGACAAACGGGCATTGTATTATTAATTCCCCTCTCTGGCTCTGACTCAAGGTGAAGGGTTAGTGGATGGGAATAGCTGAAATGTCGAAACTCGCCACCATTTACCGTCTTTAATAAACTGCTGTCTTTTGGGTTGGCGATGGCGCATTGTACACCTATTGCGATATCAAAATATCCATTGCCTTTGGTGGTGTAACTGGCGCCATAGGGGATGTGGCTACAAAAGCTGCATGGGATGTTATTGGTGTCAGTGAGGAAAAGGTAACCATATTTATGGAAGGGGCTGGGGATCTTATTGGGAAGTTGGATGCATGATTGATGGATATTGAAGTTGCAGTCGTCATCGGAACAGGCGAACGCTGGCGGACTGAACAATTCTTTGCATTTTGAGCACAAAATCTCTTGTCCAACGGGTTTTCCTTGACGGTAGAAGATCAGCGGGTGCGGATGTGGGTCATTCACAAGATCAAACTCCATCTCTCTTTCTCTTCCTCAACTGCTTCCCTTTCAACAACCCACTTTCCATAACTAAAAACGCCTCCTCTCCTACTCATCACAATTAGTTTCTAGTTGGAATCTCATTCTATTTTTTTTGAGATTACAACAATTGGAGGTGGGAGAACTCGAACCAGGACCTCTTAGTTACTGAGTGTATACTAACACGCAACTGTTGTTGTTAGCAGTTGAAATCTCATTCTTATCTAACACAACACGACAATCCTACACTTGGCCTCCATCACAAATATGCAATTACAATTATTTAGTAAAACTGAGACCCACACAAAACTAGTTGATTTAAACCAGACGGAATCAAATATATCAGAAAAAAAAGGATAAAAAATTACCAGCAAAATGGGGAGAATATCGTTGGGGTCTTTCTAACGACTGACGCTTTGCCTGCTGAATGGTAGAAGTCACCGGTCCCTTGTTAAGAGAGCTCATTGACCAGCTGACCGAAGACTTACTGAGCTGACCGAAGACCTCTGCTGAGTAGTTGAAGATTGATGAGCTGTCACTCCTTCATTAGTTAGTGGTTTTAGGTCTAACAACTTCACTGTTTTGGCTTTGTACGCTTGAGCTCTCCTCTCTACTAAAAGGATTAAAAACTTCTCATTCAATCAATGAAAAATCATGCTTCTACGTGATAGTTTACATTGTGCTCTGTAAATCTCTCTATTTCCTTTTGAATTTTGTCATCATCATACTCAGAAAGCTTATTTTCTACAGAAAAATTGTAGAACATCATAAACACATCAATGGTCGATTGATTTTCCCAGCTAATATTCAGGGGCGTGGATGTTGATTTTAAACCCCCAACATCCAACCAAATATCATATAAAACACACACCCAATAATGCCAATAGATTCCAGAAAAAACTCTATTCAAAATGCAACCAAATCCCACTGAAATCACAACCAAAAGGGTTCGGTGAAAAAACCCCAAAAAATAAAATTACGAAGAGACTTACAAAAGGATAATGATGAAGCAAAAGGGAAGACGGTTCCACGATTTCCCAGGCGAGAAAAAGGAACAGAAAAATGCAGAGAGAAAGAGAGAAAGAGTGAAGGTTATGGAGTGAACTGGGGCCTGAAGAAAGACATGGATCTAGGGCACAATCATAGCAGAAGGTGAATCGAGAATTGAAAAAAGGAAAATCAAAAAATTAGCTCTACCTTTCTCATCCGCGTAGAAATTTTTAAAATTTAGTCTAAGGAGTCAATTGCAACACTTATTAAATTTAGAAGAAAGTGATTGTTCAAATTAAAAAGTTAAGGGTTAATTATTACAAACACCATATTTTAAGAAGTGTTTTTTGCTATTTTTCATGATAATAATAATAAAATATTCAACTTCAACCCCATTTAAAAAATTCAACATCACCAAACAATTTTTCCACATATTAGTTTAACATTTCAAGTCACAATAAATCATTTAGATGCATAACAGATTCATCTCTATCCTACTATACATCAAATAATCTCTAGATACATAACAAATCAATTATCTTTGTTATATTTACATATGAAATGACCTTAGATAAAGAGAGTGATAAACACACTCGATGAGGTGAATGTGGGAAGGCGTAAACCACGCACGGTGGTTGAGCGAAGTGCGAGGGTGGCCTGCATGCTAGTGGACTATCATGAATGAAAAATTACAGTAAGGTGAGGCTACGACATAAACAGTTTATCCCGTAAAAGGATAGAGCTTTCTTGCTATGATGTGGTGTGTTGTCGAACGAACTAATTTCATTCAGGTGTTATCGTTTGAATCTTGAACAGTTCAATGACTTTTTGTTTAAAATGGAATTTCAATGGCTGTCAACTTCCCTACTTTGTTTGAACATCCATTTCATAAAGAATATTCATTTAGAAATTAAAAATTGAAGAAAAACAATTAGGGTTGTGAAGATGGAAAAGAATGAGGATTAGTTAGGAAGGTGTGATGATTAGGGAAAAAGGTTGATAGTTTCCCCTCAAATGGTTTTAATTGAGTTTAATGCAGCTTCAGTGATCAAAGATATTGTTGTGGACTTCACAAACATTTAGAGTTCAACAATATATAGTTGATTTTTTTAGATTGTTGGTTTTTTTATTTAGGGAAGTGTTTTTTTCCATTGTCCTAAACATGTAATTTAATTGCTCACTTTCTTGCCAAGCTCTTGTTTGTCTAGAATGATTCTTTTATTGGTGTCTTTCCTCTCTCTAGGGAGGTAGCTCCATTTTTAGGAAGGGTGATCACCCTAGAATGGCGTATGCGACTTTGGAGGATTATGAGTGATTTGAATTCATAATCTCTTATTAAAAAATATACATTTATATGGTTGATCTATTGTTCTTGTTAGTTAAAAAAATATCTAATTTTAACAGAAAAATTAATTGTAGCACTAAATTTGAGTTTTTGTTTTAAGAATTAAAATGGATTATTTGAAAACTCCAGAACAAACACCAAAGTTGATGACGAATATGATATTTAAACCTTACTTTTTAGTTTTTCATCTATGAATTTTAAAAATAGATTTACATTGCAATTTTGTACATTAAGATTATTACTATTTTAAAATCAAATTACATTTTCAAATAACTTGAAGCCTTTCATAATTACCAGACAAAATCAGACAAATTACTAAAGTAAAACAGACATTTTCTTTTATTGTCGCATTAGGTCCAGTAATTAACGTTGTTGCTTATATTTTTTTGCAAAATCATGGAAGGATTTATCCCCCACATAAATGGAGATTCCACCCCGTGGGAAATCCTTCGCTTTTATTTGGTCCAATAGCATTTATTCAGCATTACTAATTTCCAACTCGAATTCAATGCAGGGAACTCAGCCAGAGCAGAGGAGGTAATCAATTGTTTTCAATAACCAATAGCTGTTAGGTAAGATCAGGATGTGAGGCAGAGTCTCAAATTTCTCAACAAAAGTAATGGGCACACCTTTTCTTTACAACATTAATACATAAATAATTACCCCTAGTCATTGATATCTAAGTGAAGGAGTATGTTGAATGTGGCACCTGTTGAGATAGTGTTAAAATTAAATATCCTTAAAGATATTTTTTTTAGTTTAGATTTAATATTTGATGTTATAAGATATTCTATCAAATTTATTAGATATCATCTAAGTTTTGTTAGAAGATTTTTTGAGATTTGATCTTTCATGTATTTGTAGAAAGTTAATTGAAAATGAGAAAGTTTAAACATCTCTCAAATTTATCATGGTATGAAAATCATAATTTCTTAAATTTAACGTAATAAGCCAGTCAAACTTCTCAAAATTTCTCATGATATGACACCCATAATTTCTAAAAAATTAACCGATAGAGTGGCAAGGAGGTTGAAGAGAACTTTTTAACGACAATTTCGCACTTTTTATGTCATCAACTTCTTATTTATTTATTTTTTAAATCAATGAAACTTCATTAAATGTTATACTTAAAAATGACCAAAAAGTACCATGGACCTATGACTCAAATCGAGACCTAACGAAGAGATGAAAAGTTCTAAATCAAGGACTTTCGGAAAGGATTCGAGACACCTTTCAAACTACCATTTTTGTATACACTACTCTGGTTGACGTTAAAATAGTTTTAATTTGGAAGCTATACCTATCAACATGATGACTATTGAGGAACAAGAACTCACCAAAGTTAAAGTAAAGAGCTTTAAAATCGAGAAGGCAATGCCGTCAAAATAGAGAAAGTATGGGCATTTGTGTGGTGTGAGCCACGTGGCCTCCGATGTCTAAGTCAGGTTTAGAAGATAGAATAGCTTACTTGTCTCCTTTTTCGTGTGTCCTCTTATCATAGCTATACATAGTCACTTTCCTTATTTCCTTTCTGTGTGTCGGTGAACCACTGGTGGAGGTATAGTTTTTGTTCGAGAGGGGAGTGGAGGTAGACCACATACAATGGTCGTGCAGATCAAGGGTTTACGGAGTCAAAAGCATCGTTGGGCAGCCTTTTGAAAGGGCCTAGGTTTTGGGCTATGCTTGACTCCTCCTAGACCTTGGGTAGGGCTTGTCTTGAACCCTGTAAGGGCTTGGGTCGGGGATAACCCGACCCACCTTAGCCAAGGGTAAGATATAGTCCAACCCATCATGCATTCGAGTCAGATATAGTCCAACCCATTTTATGCACGTCCCTCTTTCAGCTAGCTTTTTATGGGCTATGACCTCTCTCCCTTGTCGAATTTGGGCCATGTCCATTTTGGCTCGCCAGTAGAAATGTCCATTTTCTCACGGTGTCGTGGCCGCAGGGAGCCGCCCTATTAGGGGCGGTGAATCCCCATTCAAGTGCAGAATGGGGAAGTGAATGAGGACGAAAAATTCCTAACGAGCTAAATGGGGATAGGGACGGGAAATGTATTCCCCTTTCCATCCCCACTCCCCGCCCTGTTTTTATTTTATTTTATTTTAGTTTTGTTTTATTTTTAAATACATAAATATACATAAAAAGTATGAATATTTCCTTAACAAGTTCAATATGTAGTTGAAAATTAATAAATATTTATTTTTAAAAGTTAACGATTGTTTTTATTTTTAGGGAATTTACCCTCCACAACACATCCTAACTCTTGTATTATATTTGTAGCACAACTTTTAACATAGTTCATTTATAGCACATGATTTTCTATGAGTGATAGAAATCAACCAGTAATAGAACTCAATTTGAATTTTCTGCTACAAATGAATTAGTTTTGATTTTGTGCTATACATAGAAATATTTTGCCCTTTTTTTTATTATATATCCAAATTTTCCTTGTTTTTAATACGGATTAAAAGTTAATTAATTGATAATTTATTTAAAGAAAATGAGATTGAATTGAGATTTGAAAATTTTAAATAAGAAATAATTTCGTGTGAACTAGATCCCGACAAATTCTCCATGCGGAATTCCTACCCCATTGTCACAAAATTTAATGATAATTTTCGCGAGGATGTGGATTAAAAAGAGTGATGGGGATGAGGACTATAAAGTCATCCATGTCCTCGCCCCGTGGACATCTCTACTCGTAGGCATCATTGGTATAGAATGGAAATTTCCCTTACAACAATATCTTTGGTTTATTAGTGAAGTTTTGTTTGAAGCGTATGGCTAGAAAGAGATTTCTTTAAAAATAAAATAAAATAAATAAATAAGTGATTTTTTTTTTTTTTTTTGAAATTAGTAACCTTTCATTAATCATAAAAATAAGTCATACAAAACCATTCTTCACAAATAAGAAATAATGACGAAAACAAATAGAAACTTATAGCTACTTTAATTTCAGTCCACAACTCGGACCAAGATCGACCACAATTAGAAGAGTTAACAATAAAAATTAATCTAAATGGGTCACCAAACCATGTGAGCCGACCTTAATATATATATAATGCTAAATATGTAATTTAAACATTTAAAACTAAGTTGAA
This sequence comes from Sechiopsis laciniata, assembly GCA_037833695.1. NCBI lineage: Eukaryota > Viridiplantae > Streptophyta > Magnoliopsida > Cucurbitales > Cucurbitaceae > Sechiopsis > Sechiopsis laciniata. Next base: position 9,228 of record JBBMKA010009854.1, read on the forward strand.
CTTGGGACAACTTTAATCCCGATGGAATGAAGTAACCAATCACAGCTGCCATGAAAACCAACGACTTTAGAACCAGTGGTAGGAAACCAAAATCTCTTTCCTCTTTCCACACCAAATGGACCATGCCTCTTTTGGTTGCTTTCCAAAGTCAATGATCGAATCACATAGTGCCCATCAGGATCGTTACCCATATATCCATGAATTGAAATTAGGTACTCTACCGGATAGTCAAGAACGATCTGAAATTGTACGTTCTAAGAATTCAGATATTGAGCCAGACATAATTATAAAAAATTCTCCCCAATTATGGGATTTGTGTCAAAAAATATTATTCTACTTTTACAAGTTTCAAAAATGCTATTAAATTTTAAATAATGTTTACAAAATTATTATTCCACTAAATTTAGATGAAACTAGTTTTGTTTAAAAAATATATCCTTAAAAAAGTTTCAAAAATATTTTTGACTATAAAAAACATTAAGGAATAACTTTATCATTAAATTTTTTATTAAAATATTAAAATTATTTCAAATACCCTAAATAAAACCAATTTTTCATCTTTATATACTTAACTAATGAATTATTTTTATTTAAAAATTAGTTGTTTCTTAATTGAGTTGTTAGTCTACTCTAAGGGTAGAAATTAATTTCTTAATATATTTCTTTTCTGATTGTTCTTCATTTCTTTTATATCTTTATCATTTTTACTATTATTTTTCGATGCCTAAAAAGTCATTGAAGTTAGCTCAAAGTAAACTAGCTAGTATTTTATGGTTGGTTGTTACGACTAGTTGTAACGTGCTGTCAATTTTTAAGTTT